>JBBPCY010000032.1:6089928-6103077 GCA_037974405.1 Brachyalestes nurse | reverse complement strand
GTAGATGTGTGCTTTATTCATACATGAGGAAAATGAGAAATGGGCCACTTTTGTGGTGTGTGCCACATAAGATTTGTGTAAGACTTTCAAGATCAGTATAAGACTTTCAGAAGTTTTATGTATTTCTTTTTCATATGGGCAGCACATCTGACAAGCAGTGCTTACAAGTGCTGCTTAACTATTAATGCATTTATGAAAATAATCCCGATTTCATTCATGCTACAACGAATGTGATCATTAAGTAGGGTACAATTAGTAGTGAGTAGTAAAGTGTGTGAAATACTTTCATGTGCCCAATACAAGCCATTAAAATTAGCTCTCCATTAAAATTCTCATCACACGGATCCCTCCTGTTTCAGGGTGGTATGTGCATGCACTGTAAAAATGATTTATTAGCCCTAAAAAAATGACTGTATTGAAGCTATTCTGCCTCTTTACTCTCCTGTTGCAAAGTTAGCATGAATTTGTTGTTGGCAAAAATGAAGGTCAGCCTCCAACAGCTTTTGATTTGCCTTTGGATGTCTAATCATTCAGGAGGATAACAGAGCTTCTGCCTGCGTGCAGGCAATTCTACAACGCCACTGGCAACAAACTGTTCTAAGCCTTGCGCCCTAGCATGCTGATTTAAAAATTACCCTTCCCCTTTCAACGCTGAAGTGCTGGACCTTTAAGAAACCAGCAAACAGGAGCTAATTCATTAATACCTCTGATAATAACTGCTTTAATGAGGCCCACTGTCAAACAGGTGGCCTCTGCACCGCCTCACCTTGATTAAATGCAGGTTTGTTACTGAGGAGACTTGCTCTCTTGTGCTAATCTAAAAGATGCCCATGACCTCTGTACATGCTGAAGGTCATTCTAAACATGGGCTTCTTGATCAACCCACGCCTTTTGTGCGGAACACAGTATTTGGCATTGACACAAAAAAAAAAAAAAAAAAGCGCCCCATTTTATGATAATATGATGAATAAAAAAGTGCTGATGTATCTGTAGAGGCAACTTTGCAATTCCCAGAACTGTAGGGGTCTGAAATAATGGCTCTGTGGCTGTTTCGGCACTACATCTCTAGACTGTCAGATCGACAGGGAAATGCCATTGGATGGCTCATACTTATTATGCTCAAATGGTTTTGGAAATGAGACCCCAGCTGTTTTCTCAATTTGCAGCCTTAAGGCAGCGATTTAAAAAGATAAAAGGCTAAAAGCAGAAGCAAAGCACCCTCCAATCTGTCATTCATGTGACCTTGGTTTAGAGGACATTCATTCCTTCTTCAGAGTTTTTTTTTTTTTTTGGTCTCTCTCTGATTTACTGTACATGACTTTTCAGATCGCTTCATTACATTTGAGTTATTTCTCTGAAAGAGGAATAATCTATTGCCAGACGTCTCTTAGAGGATATTTTTGTGGCGATAATCAGAGATTTTTTTTTTTTTTTCCATTAAAGCCTGAATGCTACATTCCGTTCCACTCATTCCCTTATGATCAAATCAGACCTTCTCGCATACTGAAATGTTTTGTGGTTGAGTCAGTGGTAGACTTTTAATCAAAACACTAGGCAGCATTGGTGACCAAATGAGTGTCCTTTTGAAGGAAGTCCAATGCGAGCGCACCGTAGATTAGATTAGCGGTGACTTGAAGGCTGTGCCAGTTCCCATGGTCACCTTATGTTGTAGATAAGCCAGAGGAATTGGTTCAAGGGAGGAATAAAGAGGGAGGTCTCCAACTCCAATTCTGGAGTGCCACAGTCAAGTGCAGTTCAGAGTCCTGGCTGGACCACACCGGATTCAGCAAGGATCACATTTAGTCAGGAGACTTTAGTACTGGAGAACTTCAGAACTGGAGGTAGAGGCCCCTGTTCTAAAATGCATACAGGGGGTCTTCGAGTTACAAGGGTCTCGATATACGACGTTTCGATTTTACAACGCTCACGTGGGCAAACTAGTTTAGTGGCATGTGGCGAAAGAATACGCAGAAACGCATGAGGGAGTACGCTTATCTAAGCCCAAGTGTTCCATTTGTGTTGCTTTGTTTGCGACCTTTATCATGGATTTTGGACTAATTTTTTGCACTAATTTTTTTGTCATTTTTTCCTCACAACTGTGTTAGGATAGGTTATAAACTTTTCTTAGTTGATTTTACAGATTTTACAACTGTGTTAGGATAGGTTATAAACTTGCTAGGCTAGGGTCTGTTTCGACTTACACCAAAATTCGAGTTACACCACTTTCGTAGGAACGGATCTCCGTTGTAACTTGAGAACCCCCTGTATTTTGTTTTCCAGCTCTCTTTGAATCAGTCACTTTGCTTTTTGAGATATAGCACTTTGGTTACATGCAGGGGTGAATTTGATTTGTTTCTGGTGCTCCAAGCAAAGTTATGTCTGGATGCCCCAATCAAAGACATTTGTCAATAGTTACCCTGCAGTGCTTCTTACTGCAGTCTGAATTGAATCATCCTGGTTTTGCCTCAGCAAATGCCTTTTGTTTATGAACTTCATGTTAGTCAGTCAAAATTTCTTGCCGAAGTGCTGGGGAATAATAATGTTAGTTTCAATTACGACCTCAACCAGTGTTTATTGCTGTGACTGCTCAAGGTAAACCATAGCAACCTCAGCCACAAGTGATGCTTGTTTACCTGACCTAGAAACCTAGGAACTGTGTTCAGCACCTTCTTTAGTTTCGTTTTTAGAGTTTTTCTGTTTTTCTGGTGACACTAAAATAATTGTTTCAGAGCTTCTGATTAGGTAGCTGTGGTTTCTCACTGGTGTCAAAATATCAAAGAACCTGTGGCATTCCCTATATTTGTATGGTTTGCCTGGGGGTTAAGATGGACACAGGTTATCAGAACTTGCCTGACCCAAAGAACCCAAAGAAGTGCTTGTGGAACTTGAGTGCATGTTTATTTGTTTCTTTTTAAGCATGCAAGTGTGTCTCTTTTCTCAAGTGCAGTGAGGAAAACCACACTTTAAGCACACTCTTTCTTGAACACCACAATGGAACAGAACTTGGTGGTTTCATTGTAATATTTGACACTAGACATCCCATAGTTCAGTGCATGCTGTAACACACCGCTTCAGAAATATCAAGGGGAAGAATTTTAATGTCGTGAGAACATCTCCAGTTACCAATCTCACAAAGGTGTGAATTGCATTGCATTTGCATAACTTACTTAATCGTTTTATTGTGGAGTAAATCATCTGTGAGTAATCCGGCTTGAAAAACAACCCAAAATCCACAGTGTATTCTGTTCTTCTTTTCAATAAATGGAGCCTTTATTTTCAACTAAAAATGCACACCATCTTTTTTAAGTACCATTATTTTTTCCAGTCTTCAGTTGTCCTAAGAGCTTTTTTCCTTGAAAGCCGTTTTTTTTCCTTGACAGCAGAAAGGAGGCCGTTTTGTTGATTATTCAGTAGGGTTATACTGGAAAATGCTACCTTGTTGTATTTCCCGAGACAAAATGCAAAATACTCAATGAAGTTTTGCAGTCCTCTTCCTTTTAGAAAGGAAGAGAGCGAGAGAGAGGGAGAGAGAAACAGAGAGAGAGAGAGGGACACAGAGACAGATGGAGAGAGAGAGAGAGGGACACAGAGGGAGAGAGAGAAAGAGAAACAGAGAGAGAAAGAGAGAGACAGAGGGAGAGAGAGATAGAGAAAGAGAATCAGAGAGAGAGAAAGAGAGAGACACAGAGACAGAGAGAGAGACAGAGAGAGAAAGACAGAGAGAGAGTGAGAGACAAAAAGAGGGACACAGAGAGAGAGAAAGAGAGACAGAGAGAGAGAAAGAGAGGGACAGAGAAAGAGAGAGAGAAGCTGAGTAGCTTGCCACATGTCCAAGCAGCTTGCGTAACATACGGTGCCATGTAACTTTGATAGACAAGCTGCTGGTCAGTACCAGTTGATTTACACGCCTTTATATTACTGCTATATTAATAAATTACTGTCAGTTGTATTTTTTTCCAAATTACAGAAACACCTGGGGACAGATGTTGCTCAGGACCCTCTAAAAAAACTACATGTCCGTACCCACAATCTGTGTTTCAGGGGCACCGCCATGTGAATCCAAAGTGAACATGAAAAAAGAACCAAGGAAAGATGGGTCATGTTGAATTCTGCTGTTTCCGTGCAGAGCTTTCTGAGGTGCCCTGGCAGGGATTGCAAAATGATCACATTTAATGCTAGATTATGTCATGCAACTCCTGTTTTCTATTCATGATTTGAAGGAACTGAATGATTTGCATATATAGGCCTACAGATTAAATGCAAACACCATCATCTTTGAAGTTTGATTAAACATTTAAAATGGAAAGCAGAACTCTAACTAATACACAGCATACATATATTATTCTATTTGCTTTGTCAGCTCAAGGATGTTTCCTCTAGACTAAGCCTCTTTTGAGGCACTTCCTTTTTTTCCCCCCATCCTAATTTGGAGACCAAAGTAGATGCAGAGCGTCCTTGTGGCTTGTGGTGTCTTAAGCATTTGATATGTGTGACTAGGAAAGCATGGCTGATCCTCTGTTACTGAAGCAATTCAAAGCACAGCCATGGTCTTTGGGGGAAAGGGTAAGGCAGGGGGAAAAAAGCAGGCGAGATAAGAAGCTGACAGAGGAGAGCACATGACGGGGAAGAACAGTGAGGAAGACTGTCAAAAATTTATAGTGGAAGAAGAAGGTGCCAGCTATAGAGCAAAGCAAAATATAGTTGTATGATTTGCATTATTTCACACTGAGATGAAACGCAGCAAGACTGATGCAAGTGTTAACAGGCTGTTAATATGGAAGCGTTCGTCAGTTTTTCACTATAGGTTCGACTCTGTAAATTAAATGACAAAAGGGAGTAACTGTGTTAAAAGTGAACACAACTGATGAAATGCTTCTTCAACAAGAAGCGAGACTGTTGGGAATTTTTTAATCAAAAAAGTTTCATTTGACCACCGTGTGTGCTGTATATTTGCAGGAGATCCCAATCAAAAATGGGGGGGGTGAGATTATTGTTGAGTAGTACTGGGTGTTATTTCAGATTGACCAGTTCTGATATCACTAATACCAATCAGGTTTGGGGTCCATTCAAACTATTATTGAAATGTCATTAAATGTTATACTATAACTACAACATCTTTCAGTTTTTGATACTATCTACTTGAAACAGCTCTTAACACAAAGTTAAGGTAGGATCTAACCAGTAAGCATTACTGTGAGATGTTTGCCCTCGTCGCTCCCTCCTGATCTGTCAACACCCAGCTAGAAATACCAAGCAACAGTTTTTAGAGCAAAATCTGAGCCCTAAATCTACATGAGCCCTAAATCTACATAAGTCCTAAACCACAAATCTAAACCCTAAACCACATCACTAAGCAGGAGTTCACCAAGAACTGCATAGCAGTGATTTTTGGAACACAGTTTGTTTTAAGCATGAAATCAACTAAACATGTCACATAGCACTAGATAAATCCAATAATCTTTAGGGTTGGGGTCAATTCACAAGTAAAATCAACAATTGCTAGTCAGAAACAGAAATGGAATCAGAACTGAACAGCAACCACAGAAAACTGAGCTGGATTTAGACTGAATTCAATTCAATTTTTTGCTTTTCCAGAGCACTTTTTTAAACTCATGTGTAGTGACATACATTTGAACATTTTGATATTTATGGTACCTTACAGATACCAGAAATGCACATCACGAACCATTAAGTAAATAAATGAATGATGAGTGAGCTGACACTGGTACCATGATAAGGATTTGAATACACTGTTTACGTACTCACCTAAAGATATGAGTTGTTTGAAGTTGAAGTTCTACTGGATCCATGAACAGGTAAACCACAATGCAGTTCCAGTTCCAAATCTGAGTGTTAATATTGCAGTCCAGAGTTCATTCACTAATCACATTTTCCACAGTCCATGATCACAAAAGCATTCCAAAGTCAGTCAAAAATCTCTCCAGTTAAAATAACTTAAAATCTCCAGTCTCACACCTTCAACAGAGGCCTAACTGGCCTCCATTCCTCCTATGTCATGAACCTTCACCTTGCATGGAACTCTGGGAAATGCAGTTCTAAGTAAAGGAAAGGAAAAAGTTGTTCTGGACAGTAATGTGCAAAGTGATAAAATGCAAATAAAATATTCACATGAATAAATAAGTAAAAATAATGTAAGAAATTAACATACATAACATGGAGCAAATACATAACATGTGTTTATGTAATATGCAGGTGATACATAATATTTAATGTACATTGTTCAGCAAATCAAGTCAATTTATCTTTAATATTGTAACTTTGTGGAATTTATTTGAATTCAAATCTAGACATTCCAGTTAAATTCCAATATTTTTTTTTAACTGCATGAAATTTTAATTATAATATAATTATATGTATAATTCATTACTATTCATTTCGACTATGAATCCCCCCAACCCTCCTAATAACGACTTCTCTTTTTGGAGAAAGAAGAAACAAACCACCAAAATTTTAAAGGACTGTGCAGAGACTCCTTAAGGATTAAGGGCTCAACATAAACTATTTGAGTTAAAATGCTATAAATGGATGATGTGCGTACCAAAAAATAACAAAGAACAAAATGGGCAATAAATAAAAGCAAAAAATAAAGTAATTAAAGTAAAAATGTTATCAGACAAAGCACTCCTAAAACAAACATCCAGGGAGACCACTGAAACCAGGGAACAACAAAAAAAATACTGATCTGAGACCCTGGAGATGAGTAAGTGTAAAGCAAATGTGTGATGCATGAAGGGACTGGTCCATTAAGAGCTTTAAAAACTATTGAAAGAACACTCTTCTCCAGAACGACTTACAAAAGTGCCTTGCTGTCCACTGAGAGAATATATCCTAGTTAGTATCAGAATATATCCTACTTAGTGCCAGTTAGAGTCCAAACTAAGCTAAGACAATCCTGGAATCCTGGAAAAATACACACAACTGTAATTAGACATAGTGTAAGTGCAGTACAAGACATTTTGCTGGTGCTAAATTACTGTCAAAAGCTTCAGAAAGAAATGGGTCTTCAGGTGGCATTTAAAGACATCAAGGGACTCTGGGGTTCAGACAGCCAGAGGAGAGGCTTGATGCTTGTCTTCCATGTGTTTTAAAGGACAGCGAGTCAAGCCGAACAATACTTGACCAGTGCCATCATGCAGGGAGGGGCTGATGCATTTTTGGCTTTGTAGGCAAGTGTCAGGGTATTAAATCTGATGCAACCGATACAGAAAGTCAGTGACAGGAATGCAGCAGGGGAGTGATATGAGTGAACATAGGAAGACTGGAGACAAGCTGTGCTGCTGCTATATAGAAACAGGTAAAAAAAAAATCATTAGGCCTAGGTCTGTCTGGCTATTGTATGTGTTATGACCAAATCTGGAGCTTTACTTTTAAAATATACCCACAAAAACCTGTTGCTAGAACTGAAAGCTTGTTTGATAAGAAAGGTTGGTAATTGGCGAATGGAGGGCTAATTCAATTCAAGGGAGGTTTCAATGCCCAATCATTTCTAACCATTTATGAAAAAATTGAGTGCAGTTCTCATAATTATTATTTAAACATTATTAGATGTCCATACAACTACTACAACTACAACAGCTTTCAGTTTTTTATAGCATCTATTTTGAAACACCTTGGCTGAAGGAGCTCTTAACACAAAGGTAAAATATTTTAACCAGTAAGCACAACTGTGAGGTGTTTGCCCTCGTCGCTCCTACCTGATCTGTCAACACTCTTAAATACCCAGCTACAAAATCTAAGCCCTGAATCTACATAAGCCCTAAACCACTAATCTAAACCATAAACCACATCACTAAGCCTGAGTTCACCAAGAACTGCCTGGCAGTGATTTTTGGAGATGAAAGTGGAAGTGCATGAACGCAGTTACTTTTAAGAATGAAATCAACTAAACATACCACATAGCATTAGACAAATCCAATAACGATCTTTATCTGGATCTTAACATGACATAACCAGACACACATGGCGGAAATGACCAGAATGCTGTAGGTTGTGCTGGCCATGATTTCTCCTGCGTCCAAAGAAAAACTAGTGTATTTTTTCTATTATATGCTCTGAGTATAGGCTCTGGTTGCAATTGCTATTTTTTTAACATTCTTTGATGCCAATCATGAGTATTCGTGCAATATTTAGTCTTCATGTGCTGTATTCTACTTGGTCAATATTTCTTTTGATAACTTAATACTTAATAGTACTTAATTACTACCGATTTTCTAATAGTGCATTAACTTATTCCAAACTACCATTTGTGTCAATAGTTTTTCATTCCGTTGCATTACTTAGATGTTATACCAAGCATTTCTGTATGTAGCATAGTCTATTCATATTGTGGTTGTTTTTCTGTCTACAGATTTTTATTTATTTAGACTTTTTTTATTTGACATTATTCTTGTGTCTCTCTTTGAGTGTTGTGGCAGTCATCACATATGCAATTTCCTCCGGGATCAATAAAGTTTTCTGATTCTGATTCTGTAGAGAACTCACCTCATAGTTTTGTTCATTGGTTTAACTTTGGGGGGCTGTGTCTCCACACTTCTGGTAGAGTCAACAGTCACACATTTTGACAGTAAACATTTTAAGAAATGAGGAATTGCTAGTAAGAACACAGAACACAGCGACTTTCACCATTTTACTAACAAAGTGACTTTTGTACTTTTGACCTAATTGTACTTTCACCAATGATTCAGAATCGAATAAACTGACAGTTAATAGCTTCAGTGATGAGGCTTTTGTGATGGGGATGGTGCCGTCTAAGCCACTAAATAGACGCCCCCTTGTGGAGCACCTTTAACCTGCTAAACATGTTCATCTGTGCAGTAGCCTGTTACTTCTTGCTGTGTTACTTCTTGTTATACCAGGTTTAAATAGCTATCACTATGTGAATGACTATGTGCATTATTTTGCTATGATGTGCAACAGTCTACCAATGTTTTTATCAGATGTTAAAACATTAGCATTATGTCCAACTTATATGCAGTTGTCTTACATGTGCAATATCACTACTATGTCAATATTACTTATGTACTACTGATCTCTACTAAATGCAAAAACATACTCCTAACCACCCTCTGTGTCATCAGATTTCACTTAACTGTAAGTTACGTATCTATAGTATTTATACCCTGCATTTGTGTATATAGCATAGTGCATTTTCATATTCATTTCTACAGATTTTTATTTCGATTTATTTAGACATTATATGTTATTTTGCTCTTGTCTCTGTCTCCCTGTGTGTCTTCCTCTGGGCTCAATAAATTTGTCTGATTCTGGTTCCTGTTAGTGGGTGAGTCACAAGCCAAGTCCATTCAAGTCCGGCTTCAGAAATATTTATATTAGGGTTCATCATTATGGAATACTGGTTGTTTTTTGTATCAGTTGTTTGCAGTTCCAGTCATATGCATTTTGTCTGACCTAACTCACCTGATTAAATACAATATCTAATTCCATGTCCCTCACGATTGGGTTAGAATAGGCAACACGCACAAATGTGCAGAACATGGGGTCATCAGGACTGCTGTTGGGTTTGTGTTTGTGTTGCAAGGTGTGCTACTGTGGTCTTTACTGAACCTCCTCATCCTCTGGACAATTAGACATGCTGTCAGCACCTTTCTGCATGACTTCACATTTTGCAGTAAACAGGTTCATGAGCTGGGGGGCTGAGCACTGTTTTTGACCTCCTGACCTCATGAGGTTTAATGATGCTAAACCCTGCAACATTGCTGTGGAACAAAGTAAGGGCAAATTACAGATTCTGAAAGTTAGGACTCAACAGGTCACTATTCAGAGGCCTCCGTGTCTTCTTGCTTTAAATCGAGAATGTTTCAACAGAAATGTTTTAGCATCTGAATAGACACAAGCTTTCTTTCTCTTAACATGATTTCAGCAATGGGTTGATGCTCATATAATTAACTCATATAAGATGAATGAGGGCGTAGCTCAAAAGCAAGCATATTCCCCTAACAGAGGCTTAGGCAGGGGTTCTCTAGCTGTATTCACACTTGGATGAACAGCCAATCAATAAGAGTGCTGTATGCACAATATCAGTTCAATTATTCATAGATTGCCACGTGATGTGATTTCTGTCATACAACAGAAAAGCTTGCCAGACTCAGAATTGAGCTGCTGAGGCACTGAGAAACATCACGAAGCGTGCCAAATACCTTTCTCATGCCTTTATATTAATATATTACATATTTTAGGGATGCACAATAATATCAGAAGCATATCTGTATCAGCAGACAAGTATTTAATTGTGCTATACCACGAGATAGCAAGATAGAACAGCACATCAGTGCCAGTACCCCATGCTCTTGCACTACTTTATGTGTATAACTGTAATTATATTACAGTTTTATTGCTTTTTTTTCCCTAAATTTCTATATTTTTTTAAACTATACAATGCTACCAACACTGTAAATGCGAGGACATGCTTTCTCTAACCGTGCGTCTTTTAAAACCGTAATTAATGCAACAGTGGACAACTGAGTGTACTCAGAGGAGAATGTTAACGGCTAATAAAAACAGCAAATGATACCAAAACACTGGCTGAAACTTTTAGTGATTTGGTAATGTCTTAAAAAACATTAAAAAGTTCACTTTCCTCCATGCCATGGATTAGGTTCTCTTCATCCACAGGCATAAAAAGACTATCAAATGCTCTAAAAGACCAAACAAGGTGCAGTGATACTTTAAAATATTTATAATAATTCAAACCAATGTATGATACCACATGATTGTACCCCAGAAGAGCAGAACTTTCAGGCAACACTTGGCTACTATGCCATAATTCTTCTATTTTCATTTTACTGCACTTGACAAATATAGACACGAAAATATATATATTGGCTCAGAATTCTCTGGATTCCTAAACTTTATTATGCTCCTAAGTTAGGGCATTAATAATGTCGGTTTAAATTATATATTGACCAATGTTTCAGATATAGCAAGACCATGAAATAGCAGATAAAATCACCCTGGTCAAGAGTAGAACTTGTTCAGTCAATTCATCAGATCAGCTCCTAGATAGATAGATAGATAGATAGATAGATAGATAGATAGACAGAAAGTTAATTAGTAAGTTAGTTAGTTAGCCAGTTAGTCATTTAGTCAGTCAGGGGAATCCGCTCATTTCAAATTGACAATTGACTAATTACAGAGGATTATCATTTCCAGACATTCCTTTTTGAATGCAAGTAGACCTTCTTTTCTTTTATTTCAAAAATTATACTGATGTCTTTGCAAAACTCAAGACAATTGGAATAGAGACCATGGCTCAGCAAAAAGCCCTTTGAAGAGCTTAATTCATTTAATAGATTAACATGCTTCATAATAGTCCATTCCCCTTCTCTCACACTTTAATAGTTAAAGGATGATAATGCGTAATTGACAGAAAGCTGATGAACGGACAGCATTTAGGTGGTGCTATTACACTCAGGGCCCCTATGAGAATGATATGGCGAGCACTTTGTGAAGCCATAACACTTCTGCAGTTAGTCCTTTTAAATTGAATCTCAAAATCAATCTCCTGTATGTTAACAACTCTTGCAACCCATTAATCTACAGTATAAGCGATTTGTGATTCTTAATGACTAAACCATTTCCAATTATCCCTGAGGTGATAACTATGCAATAGTTGCATGCTAGTAAATTAGACAAGCCTCTAAGTTTACTCTCCAAGGCAAACCTAGTGGCAGTTCCTTTGTAAAAATACCAGAGCTGTGCTTTGATTATACTGCAGCACTAAGGCATTATGAATTATTTTCCTGTAATGCTTTCTATAGGCTATGTCTCATCTCAGTGATGCACTGTTCTGATGTGCATTTGCGAAAATGCAGAATGGGCATTTTCATCACATAAGTTGACATTAACTCTTGGCCGAGACGGGAGTGATGTTATTCCATGCTCGGCGGCTTTAGTTCTCAATTAATGCATTATTCACTAGACGGAATTTGCACAATGTTGCATCATTAAAATATATTAATAAGAAATATTTGAAAAAAAAAATTCCCTGAAGTGGAAGTAACAAGCATAAATGTTTTACAGCATTCAGCACTTGTTGGTGAGGTGCCTTACACTCAGTGTCATTTTTTCCATTCACAGTGGGGTTAGCTGTGTCACACTCTAAAATGCATTGCTAAAATATTTAAATAATGGAAGAAATAGAGCCCCCACCCCGTTCAAATTGTCAAACTACGTTTCTGTCAAGAGCTAGAGAACTTCGGACAATATACTCCCTGACAGGACTGACATTTTTATTCTCTGCTGGCTGACAGAAAGCTATTGTTACTGACTCTTCAAAATGGTTAATGTACATCACCCTTGTCAATTGGATATGTCTGGTATTTTCCTTTGTCAGAACACTGCCTGGCCATTGTTTGTGCTACATTTAATTGACATGAACTTTTGAGGTTTTCACTCCACACTGACGTGGAATAAATACATGGGGTTAATTTTGTGACATTAATATTTCAAAACATGTTTCCCATAACAATATTGGTTAACAATAGAGAAACTGGAAGTTACTCATTAATAATAACTTATTCGAAAATGACCTACAGGTTCGTCAGTCCTTCATGAATGTCTCATGGGATTATGTGTAATAAATTAGTGTAATCGGAGTGAAAACGTGAGTAAATTTGAGGATGACATTAAAACTAATGTTTAAAAGTAAAGGCTAAAGTACATCTGCTTTTTTAAGGTGGGGTGGGGGGTCCTAGACCATGACTGAAGAAAGGGTTATATCATACCATCATACATTATAATACTCATTAGCTGGGCACAGGCTTGGTTTGTCACTCATCGATCAAGCACAATACAGAACGAGGCAAAATAGCCCTTAACTTAAACTGGAACAGCAAACAGTTTAGTTTTAGTTTAGCAAGATGGCCCCTATCTGGAGTGAGAAGTCCCCCCTAGTGAGCCTTGCATCAGTTTCACATTTCCTACAGAATGTATTATTTGTATCCCAAATAATTTCAAATCATTTATATACTGTATATACATATATACTGCAATTTATTTTTAAATCAGCATCTCTATGAGTATGACAACCATCCCATGCCAGTGTCTGTTAAATTCCTACACAAGCACCTCATTCTGCTTTATGAGGTACTGATTAGTGATCACCTGAAT
>JBBPCY010000032.1:6053986-6066972 GCA_037974405.1 Brachyalestes nurse | reverse complement strand
ATGTATATATTTATATATCATACACATCAGTAAGCCTTGGGTTCACTGGTTGTCCTTTCTAGAACCACTGTCTGTTGGCTCTAACCAGTGCATACAGGGAACATCCCAAAACACCTGCAGGAGATGATCTGACCTAGACAGATAGCCATCTCAATTTGATCCTTATCAAAGTCACTCAGATCTACCTTTGGCCATTATTTTCTCCTTCCAACACATCAACAAGAACTGATTGTTTATTTGCTGCCAAATATAACCTGTCTATGTGTGTCTATTATTTTTTTTAATTGTGCTTGATTTACTTTTCATGTGATGGGCCAGCTCAATTTTGAAATCTTATTGGCTCGTTATGTTCTGTGATTTAATGATTTCAATAAGAATTATTTAATCTTTCAGATTTAATATTTCATATTTATCATATGAAATCATATTTATCATATTTAGTTTCATATTTAAATAAAAAATGAATTTAATGGCATTTGAATAACAGAAACAGTCTCACAGACTTTTGCTTTAAAGCACAGGGAAACTATAAGGAGATAAAAGCATTTGGTTTTCTCTTAGAACCGTCACTAAGTAAGTACTCAATTTCAGAAACTCTTGAGTAAAGACCTCTTACAATAAACCTTACGAAATTACACTTAAGTATAGTAATGAAGTACAATCACTTAAATTTGCTGCACAAGTAATGCTACAGAAGGGCACATATATCAGAAGCAGACTAGGTGTGTAAGCTCCATTGCAAAAATAGTGGTAGTATTATGTTCAGAGGCTTGCAGCCTTTGGAGTGAGACAGAAAGAATATCACAGAATCATTAGGGGGTGGAAGGGGAGCAGGGGGTTGTAATTCAAACCCAATTTTTAACTTTGCCTGTAGGGTTCTTCTGTGTGACTCCAAATATGCAATACATATTTATATAGACCTTGGGTTGTTTACAGACCATTGTAGTGTTACCTCCATATTTGTGATTCAGTTACATCTCAAATATTAATTTCTCTCTCTCTCTCTTTCTCATCGACTCTCTCTCCCCCGCCCCCTCTTTCTCTCTCTCTGGCTCCCTGCATGTTGAAAGTACATATACTGCCTAAACTTTGTATTCATATTCCAGTAGCTGCTTAAATGATGGGGAGGGAATTCCAGTAAACGTCTGGCCACTGACGAACTGTATGAAGTGTTTGAATCAGGATATTTTTAGATGAGTGTGACACACAGTCTACTTTACATGTCTAATGTCTACATTATTTTATCTACAATATTTAAAGAAAATTAACTAGATCAAAGAACAAAAATTACAAAACAAAACACAAGCAACAATAAAATATGAACATTTCTGTTTCTTAATATATTCATGCTTTAAATAGAAAAAAGTGAAATAAAAAAATACAATTAAAAACTATGTTCCTTTCCAACTTTCCAAATCTTGTGTTCTGACTGGCTACTTGAATCCTGTTATATAACAGGCCAGCTGAATTGGGTCTTTCCTGTGATCTGATTAGCTAGGTTTCTGCCAAGCTCTGATTGGATAATTGAATCCTCTCCATCTGATTGGCACGTGAAACTATTATCTTTCTTCTAAACCAAACAAAGACATTTGTATTCATCGTAAAATGATGAATTTGGCTAAAATCTGGTTCCTCTAGACCAAGACAGCTGCATTAAATAAAACTATGAAAAATTCACCACACAGTTTTGCAATGAAGTAAAAGTAATGAGAATGTTCTTTAGGAAAAATGCACTCTTATCTTTCTTGGCCATTAAACAAACTGTTCATGCTCATTGTGCACTGCTCATTTTCACAAAGTGGCAATGTTAGCTTAGAAAAATGTCAGCAATGCAAGAACCATAATTTATTTGCATCACATGAATAGAGTCGTTTCATTACTGTAATGCATTGTGTTGTTCTGTGATTGTTCTAAGTCACTCCAACGCCATCATTGGAAAACATGCAACAAAAGTCAAGAGCAAATTGTTTAATGCGATAAAAAGTGCAATAATACGTTTACAGAGTCAAATCATTAACCTTATTAAATAAACAGCAGCAGGCTGCTTATCAAAAGAGTACAAAATAAAATGACTAATGTTGTGATCATAAAGCCATGAATTAATGTGATCACCTGTTTTTTTTTTTTTGTTTGTTTGTTTTTTTTTTAACTAAATTCCATAATTGTGCTTTTGCTTCAAATTATATTACTTAATATTATAGACCCGTATGGGGCAATGACCCACTTGTGGGACTTATAAAGGGTTCTCTTATCTTATACTGTTTATAGTTTGGGCTTGTAGAGCTACTGCAGAGAAGGCAGGGGCGTGGCGAGTTGGGTCCTTTTCCCAAAAAATGGACCTAATAATTACAAGTACAGGGTCTCTTACATAGGTCAGTGTTTGATTCGAGGCTACTATCGCATCATTAACCACAGCACATTAGGCAGGGCTGTTTTTTCCCCACCCTTGTCAAGCACTTCCAGTATCTCTACATAATTTATTATGCTCATTTTCGAAGAATTTCTCTAAATAGACCTTAGGAAATTAATAGACGACAATGATAGACTTTCTAGGAAATATAGCTGCTTATATTTAGATTATAATAAGTGCTACAAAAAATCACAGGACTGTATCTTTGTTAATTACAGTTGTCTTAAAATAACTGGAAGTATGATATCAAAGCCTGCACAGAGCACTTGCTCATCTGAAGTTTAATCTTGTATATTTTATAGATATTGTACCAAAAGCATCTACAAAAAAACACTTCACTGTCTGGACAGATCACTTGCAGCTAATTTTAGTTTAAAAAAATTGGGGCAGCTGGTGGCCTAGTGATTAGGTAGTTGGACCTGTGATCAGAAGGTTGTGGGTTTGAATCCCAGGTCTGTTAGTGGCACCACTGAGGTACAACCTGAGCAAGGTACTATCCCCACACACTGCTTCCTGAGCGCAGTGTTCCTGACTGCCCACTGTTTCACTTGGGTGAATGGGTTAAATGCAGAGGAAGAATTTCGTGTTTACCTGAGAGCTTGATAGTAATGTTACAACATGTTTGCTGCAACTGATTCAATGAAAAATTGTTGAAACAACCAGCTTTGAATAACTGATAAAATGGACTATTTTAAAAGTGGTCACAATTTAACTAGATTTAGTTGGTCTGTGTTAAATTTTGGGCCTTTTCTTAACTTTAAAGGTGGGTCTATTTTAACTAGATTTGGTGGGTCTATTTTAACTTTAAACTTTAACTTTTTTGCCAGATCCAAAAATAGTTTCAGTTGGATTCTTAAAAACAATATTTGGAATGAGGGTATTGGTGGAAAATATCAAATAATATATGGTTTATCCAACTTTTTTCCTTATTTCTGCAGACAAAGTGATAAAGAAGCCGACGTTATACAAATGTAGCACATTTTAAAGACAATTGTAACAGGTATTACTACTTTGCAGAGAGATGTTCAGCTTAGTTTATCAGATCAGAAGGATTATGGGCAGTGTATCTAACTTTTAGCTATTCTTGCCTGCCAGTTAGCTTGCTATGGGTCCTAAACCATTAAATACGTACATACATAGTCACGGGTGGGACAACTGACATAAGTGTACAAACGCAATCGCTCCTCTGATATTATAGATTGGCTTCTGAAGCGCTGCTACAGACTGCAGTTCATCTGAGTACAGGATGTGTGTGCGCAGCAAAAGTGCCCGGGTAGAAACATTGCAGTGCAGGAAAGTTTCCGCATAAAGAAAATAGCGCCGGCTGTGATGCGGTGCTTGAGGTGGCCAATATGGTGGCCAGGATCCATCATGGGGTGGCCATGGCCGCGGCCGCCCACCCCACAGCTCCGCCCTTGTAGCTGCCCATCCCTTTGCCCGCCCTGTAAGTCGCTGGATCAGCACAGAGATGTTTTGTGCCCCTGTTATCTCTGGGAACACTGTAAAATAATGCTCACAAGCTACGAAGAAGTCGTGGCACCCTGAGAGGTCCCCTCTGTACCTTTCTGGGAGTGATGCCTGGTGTGGTACTCTGGAGCAGTTCACTGTGGTGAACTGTGCCTGGACTTGAGGTGCTGGAACTGGGTTTGGGGTTGGCTCGTAGTGTAGAATGCGCACCAGTTCAGAAACCATCCAAGAGAGCTGATCCAGCTGGCATTACATACAATTTGATGTAATGTTTTTAAAGAATTGCAATAAACACACCTACTACTTTGATAATAAAAATATATAATAATGCATGTGGTAGGTATATGTAATGTAAAAAAAATAGACGCCCATAGAAGTCAATTAGAAATATTATTCTAAATATTCCTATTGTACTGTACAAGCACCAAAAACTGAAGAGATGAGCAAGCCTCCATTTTGACAAACATTTTATTGAATATTATATACATATATAAAATATAATACAATCGAAACATTTGCACATGCATTTTGTTAAAGTGTCTATTAGTGTTTTTTATTTGTGTTATTTTCTGATATCTCCAACAGGAAGTGGTGATGATAATAACTGATTCAATGTTGTCATCACAATAAAACATTTATTTTCATTTTCTATTTAACTGATTTGTAATCTAAGCACAGTCTAAAGCACACTGTAGCTTATCAAGAAGGATATGTAATGTAAGTCAGTAATTACACAAACATTCTAAAATGCATAATAACAATAAATCACATTCATTACTAAATTTAATATAACCTTTAAACAGTAAACAATACATCAATTTAGATTTGTTTTTGCTAAGAAGCTTACAACAATATGCATATTTTGTATGCTCTGTTTCACCCTATAATGCACAGAAATAGGAGGTTTTAAGACTACAATGATATTTAGATACATTTCTAAGTTAAGATTTTCGTTTTTTTAAAGACACACTCATTCTTACATCATTTTAAAGACCACCAGATTATCCTAGTTTAAACAAAGTGTGTATATTATATTTACTATGTATCTGAATCACACAAAATGAGGTTCTGGGAAGGTTTTCTGACTCGGTGCACATTAGTGTCATAACATTGAATATTCTGCTCAGACAGGAAAGGGGGAGAGTGTGGATTTACTTAGAGGGGAACGATTCTCAGATCTGTGCACAAAGCCCATTTACACACAAACCCGAATCTGGATTTATCCCTTTCTCTTCCAGTTTTACTTAGCCGTTTATATCATTTATTCTTTGCAATTCTTCTCCTTTCCCCCCCACATTTGTGCAGTGAATTATAGTTGATTGTGTGCAGCTGAAATAATCTTGCTTTGAATTCCGTG
Organism: Brachyalestes nurse; assembly: GCA_037974405.1. NCBI lineage: Eukaryota > Metazoa > Chordata > Actinopteri > Characiformes > Alestidae > Brachyalestes > Brachyalestes nurse. Next base: position 6,061,738 of record JBBPCY010000032.1, on the reverse strand, counting down.
GATTCGAAAGGCGTCATTGTACTGCATGGTGACTTTTGTAGGCAGTATTGTTTGTGTGGTTGAAAAGACACTGTGCTTTCCATTTGATGGAGTTTGGGGATCTACACTGGACATGCATAATAGAAAAAAGGCATTTAAATGTGCAAGCCAGCATTGATCTGGGACCCCTTTTGGCTGTCTTTCCCAATAGGGCCAGCATGGCTTATTAGAGGAGCATACTGTCGGCTCCAGCACAGCTGCAGAGCGAGATTATCCAGACAAAGCTGGCCAGCTGTTTGTCAGACACACTATCAGTGACTAATTGAGACCAGCAAACATTGACAGAGCAGGCCCTCGGTAACACTTAATTTGTGTCCAGAATGCACGACCAGCGGAGAAGGTTAATTGCTGGGTTGGTTTCTGCAAGAGTGAGGCCTGATTAGACATAAATACATATTCAGCACCTCTAAGGAGAATAATTATTGAGACCCCTGGAGAGGCGGCCGCCTCTGGGCCAGATCAGTGAAATTATTTGATTTGTGTATGCCAAATGCCTGAAGTGAAATATCAGTAGATGAAAGTCAGCTATATGGACATCATTTGGGCCCTAATGCTTTAATGCTGTTGCATGTCTGCCAGTCCTGCAAAAGTTTAAAGAGACTACGTGTAGAAATGTGCAGTAACTTATATGTACATTAAAATAAATAAATAAATAAATAAATGATCAGCAGTCACAGTTTCAGTCCATTGCGGATTTTGAGGAGGTTTGAAAGTAGCCAATCCAAGAATGCTATTTATTTCTCCTTGCTGCTGATTGGCTGCAGCCCTTTGACGCTGCGGCAGTCCATAATTTCCCTCGTGGAGTGTCTTGAGTGTTCTCGTGCTTTTCGTTTTGTTTTTCTTAAAGCCCTGTATTTATATTACAGTAAATTTAATGAATTTCTCATTGTATTTACCTGCTTATACCAAAGAAAATGACAGCGCATACCAAAGAAAACACCCAGGCATGAATTACAGTACAGTCTATATAAGGGTAATATCAGTATTTACATTCTAGCACTGCAGGAGATCAGTATACACTGTACAATATGAATAGGGGTTTACTCTTGGAATGTAACCCCATTGTATTGCAGCCTGAAATGCAAAATATGAAAAACACACATAAAGCTGTTTTTCCTCAGTACAACTTACATTATCCATCTTAAAGATTGCAACAGTTTTCAAAAAGAAACCAGAATCGCTGAGATGAATAAAGGATCGCCCCTCCATGCTAGTACTTGTGGAACCACCTTTAACCTTTTGCTTTAATTACTACTTCGTTGAAGCCTGTGGGGATTCTTCTAACTTTGCGTATCCAGACTGTGCAGGATTTGCCTGCTCTTCTTTACAGAACTGTTGAAGCTCAGTCAAATTGCGTGACCGCTGGTGGACTGCAATCTTCAAGTCATTCCACAGATTTTCAATAGGGTTTAAGTCTGGGCTTTGACGAGGCCATGCAGGGAGATTCACCTTTTTCTCTTTCACTGTGTGGTCAATCTTCCTGTGTGCTTTGGGTTATTGTCATGTCAGAAGGTGAATCTTCTTCCCATTGATAAGTTTCTGGCGGAGGGCAACAGGTTTTCCTCAAGAATTTTCCATCTATCCTGACAGAGAAACACCCCCACAACAGGACTCTACCGCCTCCATGCTTTACTGTGGATATGGGCTCTTTGGATGGTGAGCTGTATTGGCTTTCTGCCAGATGGACGGTTTGGTGTTTGCCCTCTTCGCATAGTGCATCCTCCATGGTTCAGTTCTGAAGATGGTGTGCCCATTAGCTGTGATGCATTGTGTTCAGACACCTTTCTGTCATAGCAACAGGCGACTTTTTAGCAATTTGTCCTTCAATAGCTCTTCCATGGGATCAGATCGCAGCCACACATATCAGTGTGAACTGGATGCACTTGACCCTGTCATCAGTTCACTGTTGTCTATCGGTGGTAGGTACTAATCACGGCATACCAGAGACACCCCACAAGACCTGTCGTTTTGGAGATGCTCTGACCCAGTCGTCAAGCCATCACAATCTGACCCTTATGTTCAGATCCTTATGTCTGGTTGCCTGTCATTTCATTACATAAATTTAATATGACACAGAACCTTTGTGGTGTTATAAAAACATAAAATTTCATGTTTTTTATTTGAGAGAATACAGAAGCATTTGCAGTCCTGTGGCATGCTTGAAACATTTGCATCATTCCGTTTGAGAATTTACTAAAGCATTGATTGCCAAAGCTTAAGATTCATGCTTAGCCGTACAGATCAATGGCTTAACTTGAGGGTTAGAAGCAACGATTGTGGTGGACTGACCATGGCTGTTCCTCAGACATGCTTGGGCAAGGGCCTGTCTGCCGTCTGGACTTCTAAGCTTCTTTTCTTCTGCTTTTATACCGTTATAAATGGCTTGAAATCAAAGCGATAATACACTTGGCCTCTCTCTGCATTGAAAAGCGTGTGAAAAAGTTTGCGTTCACAGGGCTGCAGGCGACTTGCAGTGTCAACAGACTACATTCCATGCAGATTCTTACCTTGACTATCAAAGTTGCTATAACAAAAGTTAAAAGCAGCCTTTGATTCACACACATGAATGCTACTAGTGGTTGAGCCCTGTCAGGCACCGGGCTCTCATCTATCAAGCTGTGTTAACAGGGTTGCCATGGTAATGTTTTGACTCTTGCAGCTGCGGTTTGTCTCTGTATAGGATGACACCTCCGTGCGTATCATAGGCTGTCAGATAATCGCCTCTGTCTGTCTGCTAGTCCTCTACCCAAACACCTGTGCTTCATGCGTGGCCCAGATAAATCCCCACCTCCATCCTCACACCCCCCACCCCCGACTCCCAGCCCCTCAGTATATGATGCTGTCATTGGCAGTCAGACTAATCTCCTTTCCGAGTTAAAAAAGAATTTTACTTTGTAGCCTACCTGCTAGCAAACTGATGCAATTTAATGCTCCCTCTGATAGCTAATGGGGGAAACTCTTTAAACTTCACAGCTTATAATAAGCTTGTCAGCTTATCATATTATGCTTGTGAGCTTATGATATTAGCATTTAAATATTCTCAGGATTTTGAAAATGATTTCAAAGGCAAGTGCGGCCATTTGACTCGAGAAAGAACAGGGAAAGTCAATGTGCAATGTGACTGGGGCGGTTTGACACATTTGTTTATTCAATTTGAGCAACCCTATTTACTCCCATTTGTCACGCTATTGTAAGGATGTTATGCTCTCTCATGGCTGTGGAATGGATCGGTACAAATCTCCACTATCATGACACCGCATGTATTCCTTTAAACTGGGTGAGCTGCAATAATTGAGCCAGGGTATCTTGGGAACTGCTGTATAGCAAATAACAAACAAACAGCCACTACAGTCTCTCGAGCTGGCCGTATGGAGCCCGGTTTACAATTAAGGAAAATAAGTATTCAGAAACTTATTATGAATCAATTTTAAATTCATATGTACCCTTTGACTTTGTAATTATATAAACCAAGCATGTATTCATAAGCATAAACAAAGAAATAGTTACAAATGTAATTGATAAGGAAAAAAGGCTACATAAAATGGTTCACCTGGTGACATAAAGAACATTGTTTGGAACAGTTTCACAGAACAAGTAGCAATCATGCAAAAATATTGCAGAATGACCTGAAACAGCAGGAACAACAGTTATACAAAAGTATTTAAGTGCACTGCAATAATCTCTGGTTCTTCATCCCACGCTAAGTAAATACACATCAAAAATTTGCACACAACCTTTTAATCAGAACTAACTAAGTCTAAGGTAGACTGCACAAAAATATAACAGTAATTTGGTTTGTCTTGTTTAATGAAAGAAGAGCTGAGCATGTGATCCTAAGTACACCATACCTACAGTAAAGTATGGTGGTGGGAGCATCATTATATGGGGTGTCTTCTTTGCAAATGGTCCGAAAAGGTCACATCATTGACGGAAACATGGCTGGAGCAATTCACCAGGAGATACTAGAAGAAGATTTGGTCTAACTGGCTAGGGTGTTTCAACAAAGATGTTTCAACAAGACAGTAACTTTTGATTTACAGCTAAAGTAATCATTTGAAATAATGCAGGGTGCCATTGTTTATTTGTGTATGGTTATAAATACATTAAACATTGTATTTCTCCTAATGTTTATTAGTGCAAAGATATTAGATGTGGAAATTCAAAAGTGGATATACACAGGGCATACATTCTATTAAATAAGAAAAAAATATCTGAATACGTACATACTTATTTCCCCTAATTTTAAGCTTTGTGCTGGAGTGTAGGGGCACAAAATCTGTCAAAATCTGGGAGATAATTTATCCTAATTTACATCAGTGTTTGTCAGATCAACCTGATAGTTCCTTCATTTCATGTTATATTTATTCTTTTGAAGTTGTTGATTACTAAGACTATTGGGGATTGCTGGGCTTTTTTCAGTGAAAAGCGTGTTCACGTCATCGTGCTGCAGATTGGCGACACAGAGCTGCAACCTAAAAACTAAAGGCGTCATAAAAGTTTCTTTGGAGAGGGACCACTTTTAATGACCTAAAAAGTCTTTTAGTGGGAGATGCTTTAAAGAACAAGTTTTGTAAATGAGACCTTTTAATGTTTAAGGACCTCCACAAAAAGTAAAGGTTTAGTACCAGTTAAAGCATTTTTTAGAACCTTGCAAATATTTAGGAACCTTCATTTTTAATAATGTGCAAACTCAATAAAAGTCTATGAAAAGGAATATGTGAGCTAATATATGCCTGTGTTCACCAACATTTCTAGATTTCAGTAATACTTGTCTTTGAACGAGTGAGCTAAACACCTTGCCTCGGTGCATTTGCTGAAGCAGAACTGCGCAGAATCTTGATGGATCTCAAGGTTTGTCCTTGAGCAGTCATATTCATGTGCATCGACTTAACCCATTGCGAAGCTGTGGTAGTTGCTGAATGATTATTGTCACTTTTATATGCATGAAAAATGATTGCAAGCTATTTACCATACATGCTGTGTAAAGAATGTCTAACAAAATGACATTTATATTATAATGTACATTTATTATACTTTGCAGTCGGTTTCCTGTGACATGCATCAGGAAACACTATTTCTGCATTTACCATATTCAGCACTTTATACCGTATCTAAAGTAAAATAGTTTTGAATTTAAACATTATCTTAAAAGTCAGTCTACTGTATACAGTGAAAGTCTTCCAATAAAGACAAACTACTGGTTCTCCATCACCCCTGTATCTGTTGACCAAAAGGAATTCTCTTGTTCCAATCTCCTTATAACAGACCAAAGCTTCTTTAAAAAAAATTCTGGTAATTGATTGCATTTGAATATGCAGGAGCTGAATATGCATGGCATGTATGCGGCTTTTGTTTATTTCTGTTTCTGAAAGTAGAGGTGAAAAACATCATGCCGAAACATCACAAAGCACAATTTTTCTGCAGAACTGCTCTGTGGTGTGAGATGAAACTCTGCAGAGAATCAAGACTAGCAGAGAAACGAGCGACCGTGCCATTGGAAATCAAAGCACCGCAAACAAGGAGAATGTGCTGACAGCAGGAAGTCAGTAAAATGACTGTGAAAACACGTGCCCTGTCATTATAGCTCCTTTTGCATTATATGCATGATATCTCTCTTTTATTCCAAACAGATCTGCGCAAATAGCAACACTGAAATCAGTAATTAATGGTCCTCCTGGCAAGATCCAGCATTAAACAAGTGAGCAATTTTAGGATTGACAGAGATTATGAAATAAAAGTAATTATAGTCATTGTAATAGAACAATAATATCCTGTATATTAAAGTATTAATGTGCTAGATTAAAATAGGCCTATCCATTAGAGCACTGATTTTTCATTTAATCTTTATGGGAAGGAAATAAGATTTATAATCCTTTGATTTGCTAGGAAATGGGAAGCGGAGTAATATCTTTTAATAACCGGGGTCCCCTTGACAGTCAAAGCGTTCAGTCTCCACAGCCGTGAACACTGAAGAGCAGACAGACACCAGTTGTTCCCCTCGCGCGCGAGCAGTACAGGAGAACAGCACGAAAGTCAGCTGCTGTACTTAAAAGAAAGTGATGCATTGAATATACTTGATGCAATACATCATTTCCACATGCACATACATACATAATACACACATACATACACACACATAATATTTGTTTCTGTTTTTAAAAATGTTAAACGGAAAAAGGTAATCCACACATTATTCTCAGTATTTGTTAGAGTTGTACATGTTATCTCTATAATCACTTATTAGCTTGATTTAGTATGCTACTATCCTTCCACTGTAAAGTTACAATGCGATGATAAAACTGTTTTTATTTACTTTTTTTAAATACCTGACTACTACTTCTTCATTTATATGTATTTAAATGTACACACATATCTTTACATATTGTTGTTGTTTTATACTGTTGTGATGAGAGACACCATCGACCGGAATCAAATTACTTGTGTGTCGCTCACATACTCGGCCAATAAACGCAATTCTGATTCTGATTCTGACTCTGATTCTGATAAGGTGACTGGCGCTGTAAGATGGGCTCTGGGTCCAAAGTCCACTAGACACTTGCTGTGTCTGCTGGCTGCAGCTTGCGTGGATGTCTGCCAGCAGGCTGCAGGACTAAATGTCCGGCAGGCAGACTCGGCTAGTTTTCGTGTGGGTCAGGCATCCCATTAGTTTTGTCCATATTAAATAGCTTAACGCTCGCATTCAGTGAAAGCATTTTTAAAAACCTGCGTTAACGCGCTATAAAATAATTGTCGACGTTAAGTAAATAATGCGTTAATGCCATAATAATGCATTAACTTTCCCAGTCGACTAGTCGGTCAGCAAAGTCAAAGTCGTATCGGCTAGTCGTTTGATGGTGTCATCACACACGCAGTGGAGGAACACGGTTGTTCTCTGTAACATTGACAGTCAACACTGCAATTAAACAAAACAAAACAAAGGCTGATACCTTGAAATTTAAGTATCCAACTGATAGTGGGAACAGGTTAAGCCATGGCAGGATGACTCCCTGCAGTGCTAGCGTTAGCCATGTTAGCTAAAGGATGCTGTTTCAGATGCCGTGCAGAACGCCGGTGCTGTTACTCTACTTTAAGGTTACCCGACTTGCAGGTTGTGCAGGGGATCGTGCTGTTTGTGTGTCTAGAGTGAAGTATCTCCACACATGTGATGTGTGTCTGTCTTCTCTGCTGCCGTGTCTCTCATTTTGTTGTGGTCTTGTATTTACATTCCCCTCGCGCCAACGGTACTGCCCCTTTTATGAAGGAACTATAATAATTGGTTAAGTCAAGGAACGTGTGTGAGCGTCAGCCAATCAGAGGCAGAAACTGCATTGTGTACACACGTGAGGGCAGAGAGAGGAAAAAACACACGACTAGTCCACTAGACCTTTATGCTAATGCCCTAAAATAAATGTACATATGTATACATACATATATGCACACATTCAATATTTTTGGTCAAATAAACCACTAAACCACCCTTCATCCCCGGCGTGTTCTGCAAAACAAATTCAGCACCTCCCCGAACTCTGGGCTGCTTGATTTTCTTGCCCTAAGTACCTACTTCACTGTTCTGCTGTTGCTGCCTCACATTCTGATGTATCTTCTCTCTCCTGCTCTTCCCTCAATCTCCTCTTATTTAGTGTTAAATCACTACAAAATATAAAAAGTATTTTATTGTACATATCTTACAAACACGTAATAGTAATGTTTATT
>JBBPCY010000032.1:6010949-6038170 GCA_037974405.1 Brachyalestes nurse | reverse complement strand
CTAAATAGTTAAACATTATGATCTTCTGGACCTTTGCTTCTAATAATTTTCTCTAACCACACCTCTTTAAATTTTAGTTGAATACCCCTGGTCTAGAGGCAAGTATTTCTATCACATCTATATGAAATTGCTGGACGTCCCATTTTAAAACCGCGGGCATTACTATGCATTTGCGGTCTCTACTCCTTTGGGTAGTGTGAGTGTTTTTCTGCCCTTTTCAAAAGTGCATTTGTGAGTTCAGGCACTGATGTCGGACGAGAAGGCCTGGCTAGCAATTGACATTCCTGATCATCCCAAAGGTGTCCAGTTGAGCCGAGATCAGAACTCTGAAGGCATCTGGAGTTCCTCCATACCAAACTCATCAAAGCACATTATGGACCTTGCTTTGTGCACAGGGGAGTAGTCATGCTGGAACAGAAAATGGCCTTCCCTAAACTGTCCACAAAGCTGGAAGGAAATAAACATCCAAATGTTTTTGTAAGCTGTAGCATTAACTTTTCTTTTCACTGGAACTGAACCCAAACCCTGAAAACAGCCCCAGACCATCTTTACTGTTGGTCCTAGTGTATGTACTCCAGTAGGTAGCATTCTCCCATCCCACGCTAAACTCAGAGTTGCCCACCAGACTGCCACAAAGTGAAAAATGATTCATCCTTTCAGAGCACATATTTCCACTGCTCTAGAGTTCAGTGATGGCATGCTTTACAACACTCCGGCCAGGGCTTGGTATTGTGCTTTGGCATGTGTTTTTAACTTGGTTTACCTGGCAAGGCAAAAATTTGTGGCAAAGGTGGAATCATATAATAGTGTCAAACTGAAAGTCACTGGGATCTTCATTTTACGCGTTATGTTAGCAATGAGTGTAGCTCAAGTGTCTGAACTCAGTATTAAGACATGTCCACATATTTTTGGCCATGTAGTATAGCTTGTGGCAGAAAGAGTTGTTTATCTTTTATAAATATATAGATAGATAACTATATAGAAAGATAGTTGAATAGATAGATGATAGATAGATAGATAGACAGATAGATAGATAGATAGATAGATAGATAGATAGATAGATAGATAGATATACAGAATAACTAATAACTATGAAACTAACATGAATTACAGTGCCATGAAAGGGTATTCTGTGATTTTGCATATTTGACCAATTAAAAGGTTTTAGATCCCCATATAAAATGCAATAAAAGCAAAAAACACATGATAAAATGAACTTTTCCTTTACTGAGGGAAAAACGTTTATATCATCCACATGAAAAGTAACTCCGCCCTTAACCTAACAACTGGTTATGCCTCAATTAGCTGCAACCAGATGCTTCCTATAACTGTGGATCTGTCTTTCACATTGCAGTGGAGGAATTTAGGTCCACATCTCTTTGCAGAATTGCTTTAATTTAGCCACAATGGAGGTCTTTCAAGCATGAACTACCCATTTAAAGTCCTGCCACAGCATCTCAATGAGGCTCAGAACTTTGTCAGAACTTTAACTAGGCCACTTCCCCAGGTAAGCGACGCACATTCAAGCGGCTGTTCACGTGATGTAAAAGAAAGTGATTCAGACCGCCTTCTTCTATTACTCCATAGTCCAGTTCTGATGCTCACATGGCCATTATGGACTCTTTCAGTGGTGGACAGGGGTCGGCATGGGCACTCTGACGGGTCTGAGGCAATTTTCAGCAGTTTATGCTACAGTATAAAATCCCCATGACCATCACTGCTTGTTCTTCCTTGGATCACTTTTTTAGGTACTATCCATTGCATACTGGGAACACCCCACAACACCTGATGTTTTGGAAATGCTCTGCTTTGACTCAGACTTGTCAAAGTTGCTCAAATCCGCATGCTTATCTATTTTTTCAACTTCAAGAACTGACTGTTATATCCCACCCCTTGACAGGTGAAATTATAACAAGATAATTAATGTTATTAAATTCACCTGTCAGTGGGTTTTTATCTTATGGCTAATTGATGAATATAGTATAGCTTGTGCATCATTCAGACTGATGACCAGCCATTCTGCTGCAGGACTTAAAGAACAGAATTTATGCCTCTGTCAATTTTGGCAGATTTCCAAGACCCTGAAGCACCAAAGCATCCCACCCCACCACACTACCACCAATCTTGACTGTTCTTATTGTGCTATTGTTTTAGCTTTACATCAATTTTGGTTTTGGCTCATCATTCCACAGAACCTTCTTCCAAAAGCATTGTGGGTCATAAATGTTGTATACCATAGTTGCTGAGTATCTTTCTAAATGTGGATTCATGAACGCTAAACTCGCTTTCAGTGAGCAAGACCTGCAGTTCTCAGGTGAAGGTTCTTTTGAGAATACCTATATGAGTTGACTTAGTCTTAGAGGAAAGAGTTGCCATTGTTTCACCATTTCTACATTTGGATATAATAGCTCTCAATGTGGTTCCCTGTAATCCCAGCACTTTGGAAATGACTTCCCCATTTGACACATTTTAATCATTTTCTGTTTTCATATCTGAGATCTCTTATCTCAGCCTACTTCACCATGCTAGAAGAGTCTAGAAGATTTTTGTTTAGTTTTTACCCAGGTTGTCTTTCAAGATCTGAAACCATTAAGAGTGACAAATATTTAAAAGTAGAAACAATCAGAAGATGAAATCAACCTTAGAAGTGTAAGTAATTTTTTTAAATGCTTACATTTAAAGACGTTACGTAATTTACGTATCTAAGCGTTGCTTATCTTTGAAAGTCCAATCAGTTCAAATAAATTGCGGTTGTCTACAATTGTTTGGGGAGAGAAAGTAAGCAATTTTGGATGCTCCAGAACATTATATTCTATTGGCAATGCTTTTCTAAGCAGATTATGCTGCATTATTCTGTGAAGCCATGTGTGCACAATTGAACACCTGTGTCAGCAAAGGGTACTCCTTAAAAATAACAGAATTCTCTCATAGTAATATTACCACAGGACAGTACACAATGTGAACAATGTGAAATTCGTTCTCTGCATTTAACCCAAGTGAAGCAGTGGGCAGTCAGGAACAACAGGCTCCAGGAGAACAGGTATGACTCTAGCAGTGTTGGGATTTGAATCCACAACTTTCTGATCACAGATAGATAGATCACAGGGGCAACTCCCTAACTACCAGGCCACCAGCTGCTCCAACATGACCAATGACAATATTTAACATCTAATATTGTATGTCCCTTTAATCTTTATATTTATAAGCTACAAGACTGAAACTAGGAAATACATCCTATTATCCTAGGCATCATAATAAAATGACTGAATTAAAAGCAGTGATGCTACTGCATGTGAAGTGAGCATGTAGCAATAAATTTGTAGAAAGTCGCACTACGTCTGCACAGGATGTTTTGGTTCATAGCAGTTACTTTGCCAAAATCAAGTGTTGCTGAAAGCACACACACACACATACACACACAGATACAAATTATCTTGTGAAAGTACCAGTTTGTCCAAAAGGTAGGGGGCTATTTGTGAAAAGCTCCGATGGAAAGTCGAGTTTGTCTCCTATAATTGCTTCGTTAAAAGCACTTGCTTTGTGTATACTTGAGTAATTAAGCAGTTGGAATTTTACATTATACGAGTGAAAATTAACAAAGAGCACATCTGTGTGTCCCTTAGGTTTAGTCATTAAAAAGCCCATTATTTTTTAAATTACTTTTTCAATCTTTCAGCCCCTTTAATCCGGATGTATTTCCCAAAAGGCAGTTTCTGTTCCGGCATTTTGAACGACTCCTGTTGGAAAGCTGGAACGTTTGAGAGATCTGATTGTCCAAACCAGCTGTGTTTTCACCGCTGAACCCCATTTCTAAGACAAACAAGGCTTTCATAGTCTGGGAGCTGACTGAAAACACTGCAAATAGCTGCGCTAGTGCCCAGCTGATGACTCATCAAGGGCTAGAGCATCTTCGAGGTGCCTCGTAAGTTCCAGCTGAAAACCCAGCTTGCGGAGGCTGCAGGCTCAAGCCATTGTGGTGCGGCTCACTTCGTGATTAACCTAGCCAATCCTGCATGCATTACACAGTGATTAGCCTGTCTGTCTTGAGACCTGATTGCAGCTCTGTGCACAATGCTTCACAGACACACTAAACCCCACAAAGGGCATTGCAGCTTTCCTGTAAGATATGGGAAATACCTGATTAATATGAATAAGCACATTAAATCATAAGTACTTAGTGCGAGTACGTTATTATCATGATGATGATGATTACTATAAGTATTATGATTTTGTTTTAGTAGTAATAACAATAATAATAATAATAATAATAATAATAATAATAATAATAATAGTAATAATAATAATAGGCAGCTGGTGGCTTTGTGGCCCAGTGGTTAGAAAGTTACCCCTGTGGTCACAAGGTCATGAGTTCAAATCCAAGGACTGCTGGTGGCACCACTGAGGGACCCTTAAGGAAGGTACTGTTCCCACACACTGCTGCCCGGGCACTCCCTGTTGGTGGCTGCCCACTGCTTCACTTGGTGAATGAGTTAAGTGCAGAGAAAGAATTTTACATTGTTCACACTGTGTGCTGTGTGTTCACAGGTGACTATAAGGGGCCACTTTACTATTATTCTTACTATTATTAATGTTGGTGGTGGTGTTGTTATTCAAGTATTCATATTATTATAATTCATTCCATTCATTATCCAAACCACGTTTCCCTAACCAGGGTCACAGGAATGCTGGAGCCTGTCCCATGAGTGATGGGGCAAAACATGGAGAAGCACTTGGGATAGGTCGTCAGCCCATCACAGGACAAACTCTCTGTGGGAACTGTGGGAGGAAACCGATGTAGACGCAAGGAGAACATGCAAATTCATTATTATTCAAGTATTGTTTCTTTTAAGAAACAGTGACTAAAGTACAAGTAATATGAGAAAAATTTGTAAGAATATTTTAGGAGAATTCCACTGCATTAAAAGATGCCCAGAGCAGACAGGTCCCTCAAAGATTGGACATAAAACATGCACAAGTTAAAATTAAATAGTGTTGGACACTTGCTAAATTCTGATTCTAAAGCTGTAGCAGTGTTTCAATCCACAACCTTCTATTACATTAGTGACATTACTGAATGCATTTCTAATAGTATGTGGTTTGGGATGCAGCCAGTGACCAAAATGGATACTTATTTGAGTTTTAGGGCAATATTGAATATGTCAACCAGTTTTCTATTCATGTACAAATTGCAAAATAGAATTATAGAGTGGCTTTGTGGGCACTACAATCTCCAATAATTTGTGTAATTTGCAGTGAATATATGAGATCACTGCCATAGCTGAATGTATAGCAGCAATTAAAAAAATATCAGTGGAGAAACACTACTGAGCAGAAGATTTGACAACTGACATTAATGTAACTGGTGAGAAGCGACACATCACCACTATTTAGGAATAAAAATAGTATTTTATTCCTCACAAACATCAAGCAGACACTTCACATGCAACCTCTTCAACAAATGTGAAATGTATATTTTATTTATTCCAATTAATTAGAAACAACACAGTTTTGACGCACCTAAAACCTACCTTAAGCTTTAATTGAATCCAGTTGTTTAAAATGACGCACTTTCTTTGCCGTTCTCCAGAACGATAAGCAGTGCAGCATGTGCAACAATAAAACACGTCATAAACCTGAAAACTGTCAATGCACATGATGGATATAACATGAGTGAAATCCACACACCTATTTTGAGAGATTCTGTAAAGCAAGTAACCAAGCTTACAGTCTGGGTCTGCATTATTGTAAGCATTAGCTCATGGTTAGCATTAGCTAGCTAACTTGTGTGATGCCTAGCAGGACAGTTGTCAGAATTCTGACTACAGAACATTGTTTTTTGTAGTTTAGCTGCCAGTAACATTTTAATCTAATAAACATATAATGGGTGACATAAATTAGGCCCGTTCAGTATTTTAACATTGGACTTGTGCGCTAACTATTAGCACAACCAGGACCGTGCTAGCTGTGTGTTCAAAAACCGTGCTGGGTAGGACTTGATTTGACAAAACTATGCTGAAAGAATGAATTTTTTTTTTCATGGACATTGTCAGCCTTGCATAGGCTTGCATCAAGTTTGTTTTCCAGTGAGTGATTTTTATGTTGCAGATTTTACATGATCAAACACATTTGATATAAAGCCCATGTGGACAATTTAGTGCAAACTGAAGTATTTAGTTAATTATTGGACATGCATTTGTTTTTACAATGGATTCATGAATTTAAATTGCCTGAAAAATTTACATGTGACTGAAATGCAAATGTACATTTTGGGGCCTTTTTTGAGTTTATATAGCACAATACTAACAAGAGAGAATAAGTCATTTTCTTTACAGCTTAAATGTAAAAAAGGAGCAGTTTTTACCCCATAATGTTAATTACTGAGTAAATAAATAAATGAAACGTTGCCTGTGGTATCCATTTGCCATCTAGATGTTAAGCTATTTTAAATTAGAGGACAAATTAGAGGTGAGAACGTAGCCCCAGTTAAAAATGAGCAAATGGTAATGGATTTGTCAGCAGTGCACAAAGCTTATGTAACCTAGAAAAAAAATCATTCAACACAAAATGAAAATGATCTTCATTTGTCTCCAGTCTGACATCACAAGGAGGAGTGTGAACAGGGAGGATACAGCGAGCGCAGAGACAGATTCGCCCACAAGATGGAAGAAGAAAGGGGTGTTAATTCTCTTAATGTAATTCTGGGGTGTTAAAAGTTTGCACTACATCACTGGCTTGCCAAACTGAACTGCAGCAGAATTTCTAAGTATATCCAGCATAGTAAGTAGGCGTTTTCTATCATTTATTTATTTATTTTTCAGGCAATGTTCTTTTTTTTGGGATCTGTTTGGTTTTAAATAAAATGTTAAATGGAGAAGTGTGAAGAGTTCCAAAGCAGTTTCAGGTGCTGTTATCAACAGAACAGAATAAAGTAAAACAAAAAGAAAGGAACTGGAGGCTCAGCACAAATGGCTGAAGTTGAACTAGGGAAAAACTTGATGCTCAGAAAAGTACCAGTCAATCAAACTGGTCCTGATGTTCATGTAACCGAAAGCAGTCACTACCCAACTCTGATTATTATTATAGATAATACTGACTGTCAAAGTAGCATAGGGCCCAATTCCTGTGCTTCCCTAATCTAACACACCTAATTCAACTGATCAGCTAATTATGGAGCCCTTCATGTGATGAGCCAGAGCAGGTAAACCAAAAAATAAAGAGAGTGTGAGATCCCAAGGACTGGAAACCACTGGCCTAATCAACGTATTTCAACAGCAGCTACTGGGTCCAAACTTAACTCAGCTTTTTTTGCAAGAAGACTTCAGATGATTTATAGGATCTACTCTGAATCTGCAAATGTGCTGTAAAATGGCTTGTCAGGTATTGTAAACTGTTTATTGTTATTCTCCTTATGGTCATGAGTGAACACACCACAGCACATTTACCAGACACTTTTATCCAAAGCCACTTCCATTCCCCAGCTACAGGGGCCAGTCTCCCTGGAGTTAAGGGTCTTGCTCAGGAACCCAGTAGTGGTATGCTGAAGGTAGGATTCAAACCCATGACCTCTTGGTCCAGAGGCAAGTATCCTACCTACTAGGCCACCAACACCCAGCACAGCACACAGTGTGAACAAAGTAAATTCTTTCTCTGCATTTAACATATGCACAAAAAGCAGGGGGCTGCCATCAGTGAGGGCACCTCAACGGTGCCACTAGCAGGGATTCAAACCTACAACCTTCTGAGCTTAGAGGCAACACCCTAACCACTAGGCCACCCCAAATGGGTGAGCACTTTAACAAGGACTATTAAGCTAATAAATGGCAACAGGCTCTATACCTACATATAATAAAACCTCAGTTAGTATAAAAACTACAGCCAGGTTTTATATTACGACAAACATCATGACAAATAGACTAATAGAATTGGTCCAAACTTATTTGGAATAAAATGTCACATTCTTAAAGTTACATTTTCAGACAGTGTTGGCAAGTTCTAATACTAGTTCTTTTTTGCCCACGGTCCATACAGGTTTCCATATAGCAATGTTTAAGACTTTTGCAGACTATTGTATATGTACTGTATATACAACTTCCCAATTATGATTAGTAATTCAGCAGGGGCAGTTGTTTCAGGTTCTCCAGCAGGGATAATTGTTGGTTATTACCTGATGTTTAAGGATTACAAAGCTTAAGGCTGGACATTAGCCAGGATTTAAGCATGGTATTACAACCATCTCAAGACAGTGCACTTATCAGCTTAGTAATTTTCTTGTCTACTTCTTTCTTTCTTTTTTTTTTAACCAGGCATTCAGGGCATTCAGTTCGGTGTTGTCTGGTTTTTTTTCCAGCACACACAACACCAAAGTGTTTCTGGGGTTATTAAAGTATTTGGGTGAGACTTTGGCCTTCAATTAGTAATTGAAAGCAATGTCAGCCACCACATCACAGCAGCGAAAAATGTCTGGCTTGCTTTTGAATTAGGAGGCAGAAATTGCAGCGATATCTCTCTTCTTTGTCCTAGATCCTGTTTCGTTTCATGTTTTCCAGCATGAGAGATGCCGTTTTGCGATCGAGACCCTGTTTTTGTCTCGGAGAGAGAGAGAGAGAGAGAGAGAGAGAGAGAGAGAGAGAGAAAGAGAGAGAGAGAGAGAGAGAGAAGCTTGTAGACACAACAGTTGCTGCTAGAATTGCTGTGTGAAGCCGTGTTCACACATTTTTATCATACTGCGACAGCCTCACGCTGAAACCCAGCAATTCAGGTTTAATGGTTGCCATGTCAACAATGGATTTATGGTTTTATCCTTGCCCCGTGGGGTGCCTACCTCAAACAAAATAAAGATCACTTAGTGTGGATGAATACATAACTAAGCGCGAAAGTTGACTCATGTGCATGGAGCAGGGGGCAGGCAGCTTCCATGATCATTGGAGGTGCGGCAGACTTCAATGTGACTTTGCCTTTATTACTTTGACAGTGAATAATTGAGATTGAAACTGACACTGGTATATTGTGTGAAAAATGAAATGAAAAAAAAACTGAAAAAAAAAAGTTTGAGAAGGCTATATTTCAGCAGAAATCACCAAAGAGCAGGGGCATGTAATCTGAAATAATTAGCTGTCTAGTGCCCCCCCAACCCTTAATTAAAGTCTCTAATCATGCTGATTCATTCCTATGTATCGCCGGCCTTCGAGTTATCATAAAAGACGGATAAAAAAAAAAAGAAAATGCTTCAACTTCAGCAAAGCACATAAAACTGACAGTATGATTTCTTACACCGCCTTTTTTATGTAATATCCATTTATTTGTCAGGTTCATCGCGTTACTTTCACAACAGGTCGTGCTGGTTTTAGGCAGATTTCTGCGGCCCTGATGAAAGCGATTGTAACTGCTCGTGACATCTTTATGAGGAGCTTCTCTCATGACAGCACAGCAGGTTTGAGTTCCACGTCAAGCAACGCTGTACTTCCACAGTGGCTTGAGAAATCCAATCGTAATATAGATGTGACTATAAATCCCTCGCAATACAGAATATCAATGGCTGCGTTATTTATTGAGGGGGTTCAGTATGTTTGCCTTGTAACTTCTCATGAAGTCCATGGTTTTTTTCCCCTGTTGTTCGAGGCTAGACACCATTTATATTTGTGATTCAGACAGCAACATCATTCCAGTTGCGGAGAAACATGTTTATAAAAGGGGGACTTGATCAAATTTAGGAACTAGCCGGTCTCTGCAACTGTCTCGCAGTAGTCTCCATAAATTCAAAACCACACAACCAAATCGCACCAAGGAAGGTCATCCATTTCTTATCTCAGTCTGTTTCCTGTTTTATATATGCCACCTCTTCTGAGAGGATCTTCAAAGTCCAGCATAATGTGCTCACTTCCCTTAAAAATTCTCAAAGAGTACAAAATATATTGCATAAAATATTTACAGACTTAGGGGATCTTTCCCTCTTACTCGGGTCTGCAACAGTGGTGCATCAGCTTTCATCCGCTGCGGGCCCTGACAGTGGTTGCTTTTATAAAGGATTGGCATAAGATAAGAGAGAGCTTTGACCATCTCGCCTCCCCATGATAAATCTTTATCATTTTGGGTGATGGCCTGACCTAAGAGGACTGTGCCAGCAAGGGGCGCTCATTAATACAGCTTTAAAACCTCCTGGCTCATTCTTCCTATTTTCTTGATGTCTGTGACCTTTCTAGAATTGCTGTTATCAAATAGGGCTCTCCTTGCCTCCCTTTGAATTGGGAGAATTGAAAGGTTGGAAATGTGACACTGGTTTAGCGTGGTTTGAAAAGTGACACATTCAGACCCGCACCTTAGCGCTGTCATCAGTCCACTAAAAAAAAACTCCAGAAGTTATGAGCTCAGAAACTGATATGCAGCATCAGTATGAGGAAATGTTTCACCTGTAAACTGTGGTTTTATGGTCAGTAGTAGCCAAGAAAAGTGTTCCTCACTCTGACTTAAACAGACGCTGCCCAGATGGCAACCGATCATGGAATCGACGTGTCAGTCGATCTGATTTACTTTCTAATTAAGAATTTACTTTCTTAATTACTTTCTAACTCTGAATCTACTCTACAAACAACAGTGAAAGTTAAAAAATTAAATAAACAGAACATCTATGCTGCCTCAATTATTCTTCAACCTCTTAAAATCCTGTTACTACAATAAAACATCCTGCTTTATGCACAGCAAGGATTATTTGTTAAAAAGCCAGCTGCAACAAATGCAATTTCTTTAGTCTATTAACAAAATACACCAATTTCAATTCGTTTCAATCAAAATTTTAATTTAATCGTTTTCAGGTTTCTTAGAAAACAAGGTAACAAAAAAGGCTTTTCTTAAAGAACAGAAAAAAACAACTGGCTTACTTAATGAGTCCTCATTTTTTCTTGGCACTTCTGAAAAATAGGCAGTTTTCTTAACCTGTTGTTGTAATCATCAGGAAGTTTCCTTTTTTCTGTATTTTTTTAAAGCAGACATTTCTCAGTCCAGTTATTAAATAGTTAATTCCCATTGGTTAATTACATCTGTTAGCATATTATATTTGTGGTTAATATATTTCTACCTCTTATACAGACTGTGAGGAGGACCTGCATCGTGTACTTCCTGGGCTTGGTAATTTCAGGGTTATTTAAATGCTGACACTATACTATGCTAAGATTTTAATGTCAACCAACATGAGCATTCTGATTCAAAGTCAATAATGAATAAAGGTCCATTGCAATTTCAATTTGATTCTCAGCACTTAACTTCATAACTAGAATCTATTTAACACATAGCTAGTCTGGATTTGGTATGGAAAGATACTTATAAGCTGCTGCTTAGAAATAGGTCGTCATAATGTTCAACTGATGAGTTAAAGAGATCCCACAGTATATAATGAGACATTTCATTTAATTTGTTTCCCTGTAGTGCTGATTTATTAAAAAAACTCATATATTTCAGCCCTGAACTGTGCAGCTGTAAGTGTTATGACAGGGTACTGAAAGGTTTACCCTACAGGGTTAGAGATAGCATTTACACTACTCAAAGACAGGTGTGTAGCATCTCAACCGAAAACACACATCTAATGGGGCTACATGAATAATTCTCCTGGAGTTTTTACAGATGAAAGGTCAGTGAAAGTGAATCCTATCCCTCATGTCAATTCATATTTTTGTTTGATGTTTGAGGAGCAGAGATCATAAATCGCTTGATTTTAGGCCTTAGTTCACAGTTATTTTTCAAAGACTGTCTAAGTCTGCCACTTTCCTCCAAATGCTCCTAAATTGTCCCATCATCTTTTGGGCATTTGACACCACTTGATCAGCTATTTTCTGTCATTCTGTCTTTATGTTCTGCTGCCACCCTGTTTGTGTGAAATGGTCGAAAGGGACGTGAATCATGGGAGGTTAAATAAATAGTGAGCCACGGGCAAACTTAGCATTACATTTGTTTATTTGGAGATGGGACATCTAATATTTGCTAGAGTGGGGAGGTTGTTTTGCGCTCTTCTCAACTCTGCATCGACCACCAGCTTCATGGAAGATGCATAACCAGCATTGTGTAGGCGCGGCAGCCTCTTGATGCATACCTAGCCTAAAATAACTTGAAGAGGCCTGGTACTGACTTATGTAAATAAAGTGCATGTGTATAGATTAACTCACTGTGGACCTGAACTGTACAAAGGAACTTATCAGTCAGCATCGAGACAAAAAATAATGCTTGGAAGGTTTATACTTGAAACAGCAGTTTACACACATTGCAAAAAGGTTATATTCAGGAAATGGTTATGTATCACAGTTATATATAGTATCAAAAAGGTTCTATAAACTTCTATAAAAATGTTTTTTAAAGGTTACTTGAAGAACCATATACACAAATGTATTAAGCATGGAAACATTTAAGCATTGAAATGGTACCCCCATTCCCTTTTCTTGGCAAAACAAGGCATGGCAGATATAGTCCAGCACAGACAATCGTGAGGAGGGATGAACAGATTGCCCTGCAGCACCGAAGCATTAGCTTCTATCACCATTACACCTGTTATGTCCCCCATACCACCCATAACTGATACATACAAAACAATTAAGATCATTTTCTCCCCATGACTTCTGGCAGTTAGGCTAAGCATACAGATTGCATCTAAATGAAACCATATTTGATGTGCTTTCTAGTGATTATCATGTCATATAAATGAATGAAAAATGGGTTGTTTTGATCAAACCAAAATGAAGCCTTGGCATGTGCATATTTTACAACATTCTCTACAAACAGGGTATCTATGTTTTCATGTGCAAGCATAATAAACCCCCATCAATTCATACTGGAAAGTGTGTAAAATACTGAAGATCTGAGCCAAAATCTTCGAGCAGAAAGATGTACACCCATGAGCGTTTAGGTTAATAGGATGACCCGTTCCATCTCAATTAAAGATTTTAAGAAGTATATTTCCCTAAGTGTATAAGCACGGATATCTATTACAGATTGCAGCTCCGTGGGGATTTTTCTCGCTAATTGATGGTAAGAGACGTTTCTACATGGAGAAAGATGCAAACTTAGTTAGAAGATTAGGGTCATTTGCTTTGCCGCAATTGACATGAGATGGAAAATGATATGTGGTGCCTTCTTCTCAATTAACCTCAGAGGTTTGTTAACTTTGTAGGACAGAAAGCGGCATGAAAGTTTTAAAGAAACCCTCTTATGCCAGTGAGTAATGAGCACTAATATGCTCCTCTGTGATATTTTTAAGAGTCAGATGAAAGATTTAATGCTGGATTGTACAGCAGCAGCACTGATTGCAGTTTGTTAAGTGTTATCAGTGTGAGGTGCTGGTCAGTGTTCAGATGGCAGATGAGGGAGAGAAGCATAATTGCAATATTGTACTTTTGCTTCCAATCAGTACTGTCCTTCCCTCTCTCCCACTCATTAGTCTATGATAAGCACTGCATCACTGCATATATTTGACAGCACAGCATCACATGGAAATAGCTGTATATAAACACAGAGGCTTCGTTTTGTGCTGTAACCATAGAGGCAGCCGTTAGACACAAAAGGAATATCAATATTTTCTTAGCTCTTAATGGAGTATTGCTAATTTGCTGGCGCTGTTTTTTTTTAAAAAGCCATCTCTCTGAGTCTTGACTTTGATTGAATCCTAAGCCATTTAGAGTCCTGTCAGGCCTTGCTTTATTGTGCAATTACTGTGGTTAATTTAACCCTCTGCACTGCTGTCAGTGTGAATACAGCTGTGCGAACATCTGGCCCTAATGACATAATTGGTCTAGGAGTCATACATTTCATCATGAAATCCCACTGAAAATGGATCTTAATTGTGTTAATTCAGACAAGTCACATGATAATTATTGAGAATCGCTAATTTGATTTTTTTTTTTCCTTCTGGAGGAAATAATTGTTTCCCCAAACCAGATAAATTTCATTTAGTCTGCCTGGCACAGCACAATACCGACTGTACATATTTTACTTAATGGGACATTTCTGAATGAATGGCCCACAACCTAGTACATTATGTTTTTCTCTTGTCTTGTAAGTGAGGCAACGGTGGGAATAATAATAAATAAAAAGGCTTGGCTTCAAAGCTCTGGTCAATCAGTCCTGTATTACTTTTGTTTTCACAGCAATGCACACACACACACGCACACACACACACACACACAATGCCCATTACAAAGCAGAACAGCACCTCGGAGAGACTTAATTTCCCTGGGCAGCACCGACTATCTTTCTAGCCACAAATACTGGCAACATTGTGGACCCATCATGTTGACTTAGTGCAGAATCGCTTCCCCTTGTCCGTATTGTTCCTCCGGCACAAAGAGAATGAAAAGGACAAGGGGAGGTCCATGGGGAAATGACACATTATTTCTGAATTTGCTGTTAACCTCACGCTGCTGTTAGTGAGAAATGCTCTTCTCGGGGAACACATGGTGGTGGGATGATTTTCTGATCAAAAGCTTTTTGTTGCTCGTACATGCTCCCACTCAGTAAACACAAACTGGAACAGATGTAAGGAGTTACTCGCAAGATCCCTCGGAAACCCTTTTAGAGCCTTTTGCTTTCACCGCCTTTGTGCACCTTCTAGCTCGCTGGGAACAGACAGGGCTGGATTTGTCTCAACTTTTCATTGCTACCATGAGAGTGGGATTCAGGGGCTGGGATTTTTGCATATTTACTTCTAGACCCCTCCAGCATCTAAGACGAGTAAGGGGATGCAGTCGCACGGAATCAATTAAGTGTCTGGCAGGTAATAAATTCATTTCCAAGGGATTGGACTAATATGGCCAATCCCCATGGTTCTAATTGTTTTCCCCCTTCTATGCAAATATCAAAAGGCAAAGAGGAATTGTGCTGTTCCCTGACTTCTGGACATCATCTTTGCAAAGATAATGACAGAGAATAATTAGATTTTAATCAGGGGGCCTATGGGCGGCCCCCCCTTCTTCTTCTGCTTCCTTGCTGTGTTTCCTTTTTGGGAACAGGACTATTATTCAACCAGAATGTGCTCTCTCCTAGTCTCCATCCACACTGTAATATAGCTGCTTCTATACATGTAAGGGTAAAGAATCCCACATTGCACTTGGCTTGGACATATGATCATAGGAAAAATATAATTAAGATCATATCTGTTGAATGGATTCTTTAGAGAAGTGAAAATGGATCTCATATGCATTATTCCACAAAAACTTTTTGGCACTTTGATTTTTAGGAGTGTAATCGCTAACACTGCTTATAGCACATCCTGTGCATGTCCAGCCTTGGCATTTTTCGTTACTCAGAAGTGAAGGACACTGTATTAGACACCATGCAATAATTTAAATTATTTGAGTGCCCACTGTCAAATTACATGCTTGGTTGATTCATATTTTCAAATATATTAAAATAAAACAATAGAACATATGCACCAAAATTAGCATAACATGCAAGGTCTAGAATGTGTTCACTTATTTTCACTAGCAAAACTGACAAAATGTTTTTGACCAGGGGCATTAAAATTTTAGCATAAGACTGTATCTATATAAAATCTTGGAAAAATGGAGTTCAGTATCAAAAGGTGAAAGTACAACTGAAGTTCAAACCCTGTCATTTTGAACAATTATATTGCATATTGTGTCAGTAGTTACATTTTAATTTCTTGTACTGCAGCCTCCAGTGTCTCTTAATGGTTTTAATTACAACTGGATGAAGTTAATATATCACCAATATCTCTTTCTATTCTCCTCTTCTATTTGTTTCCACATACGCTTTCCTGCTCTACCTACAAATTAGTTTTATAGGTCATACTCTTCAGTCTTGATTGAAATACATTGGCCTGTTTTTGTGTGGGAATGAAGGGAAAGGATTATGCAAACAAAGTCCATTCTTTCTCTTAAACCAGATTTTAAGAAAAGTTTTTAGCAGCATTTTTATCCAGTTCAATTTATCGGTTGCATTTATAGTTGCATTTTACTCCTGTACGTGATGTAAAGAACAGGCTTTAGGAAAGGTATCAATTTAGATCAGTTCTGTAACTTTAGTGCACATATTTGATTGGTCGATGCTCTATTTTCACAAACTGCACTAAACTCTTAGGAGTCGAGTTATTAGACACACATTTATGTTATCAGCATAACTGTTCATTATACAATCTCATGGTCACATTGGGTAGAACATCCCTGGGTCAGTTTGTCCTTCCGTTATACATTTTTGGAATTCATTGCCTGGGAGCCTGAAATTAATGGAGCATTTCTGTCCTTTTAGGAAAAGCACCAAAAATAATGTCTTGTTCAAACTTAATAATTAATGTTTTACAGTAATAGCTGTATCAAAGCATTGTAACTTTGGTCAATATTATTAGGGCATGCTATGATGTAGTGCACAGCATCTAATGTCTGTTTTATATGTTCTTCTCTGTCTACATATACATATCCAGGCCTTAAACATCTAAGACTTACTGTTTAGTAAAACAGCAAGTACAGATAGGGTTATTTTTAAAGGCATAGTTTGGCAAAAAGTCAAATTACACATCATCACAAATTTCCCCACATGCTTAATGTCCAAATTTGACTTTTGCAGTTTAGCACTGGAGCTGTGAGTCAAAACTAAAGTTAAAAGTCAACAATCACACAAACCGTTTCTCTTAATTCACCTCTCAAATATCTTCAACCTGCTTAAATATCATCCAGGTGTTCTTTAAAGTGGTCCAGACTTGTGGATGTGCTTTGCATGACTTACGGTGAGCTACAAAACAGTCTTCTATCTCTGTTTTTGTTTTTCTTTTTACTCACGCAAACATACACATACACACACATGTAAGTAGTGTATATAATGTATAAGTTACTGATTACATGGAGTCATTACATAAATTTCAAAATTACATTTAACTCGCCTTTATAGTTTAAACATCCTCTGTAAAGTTACTTGACAGAAGTTACAAAGTTACAAAGGAAATGCCACCATTCGTGATGCTTGTGATACCAGATTTCAGATCATTTAGCAGGTTTGCTCGTTTTAGAGAGAGTGAAATAACGACAGGATGAGCACAATTTACCTGCGCTGTTACAATGGGTTTTCTTTTTTGTATTAAAGAGGCCTGACTTCAAACCTGAGGCGGTGATTTAGAGAAAAGCCCACTCCAACACCACAGTAAACGCCTCACATTTGTCACCTGCTGCTACCTGAGCCCGACACCTAAACATAGGAGCAATTTGTTTGCTCTTAACATCCATCACCACTTTCTCTCAAAGCTGTGTAAGTGAAATTGTGGAGGCTTTGAGATATTTCATTTATCTTCCCAAATAAATAAATAAACAATATTAAAAAAAAAAGAATAGCGCTAGAAAAAATAAACAATCCTTCTCACGGCTCGCTGCCACTTGCCCGAAAAACTGCCGCGACGCTGCGGGAATGACAGCTGTCCTTGAAGTTAAGACATTCATATTTTATTGTACGTCTTTGCTCGGCTGAAGATGAAGGCTTTCGGGAGGAGATACAGGTAGCGGAGACCTTTTACCTGTCTTTGAGTCGAACTCTTCCCGTTTAACTCAGCCACCAGGACTGAGAAGCTCCCTCAGTACTGGAATTACAGTACCTTGCTCATGGTCACTCAGATGAGAGTGGGTTTTGAAGGAGGCTGAAGCTGATGTTGGCTTACTATTTGCACCAGATCTACTTGTGCACTTCTCCCGGTTCTGAAAGGGGGGGCTTCGCAACCTTTTGACAAGCACTTTCACTCGACTCGGTTATCAGCTTAAGACTGGAATTTTGAACCCCTCAAGTGCTGAGTACAGCAGGTAACACACACTCTATCTGTGGTCTTTCTCTCTCTCTCTCTCTCTTTTGCTCTCTCAAACACCCACACAAACACACACACACGCTTGCACACTCTCATGTACACACACACACACACACACACACACACACACACACACACACACACACACACATCCGCTTCTTTGACCACCACCACCCAATTTAGGAAAGTCCTTGAAGCTCTGGACTGGAAAGGGAGTGCACTCTCCCACTTTAGAGGCAGCCTGCTGCATTAGGCTATTTTCAAGGCAGGCAACTTCAAGGTGCCACATTTCGTCCTAGTACCTGCTTGTTTGATTCCTGCTCCTTCGGTTCACGAACCCCAGGGTGATAACTCTCACTTCTTATTCATTCTCAAGAGGGATTAGTTCCTTCGTACCCTCTTGCAAGTGTCGCCCCGGCCTCTGTGGAAGTCCAAACACGAAACGATACGAAGTTTGGTTCTGAGATCTAGTTTGTTCATTACAAAAGATTACTCCTCCAAGATGGCAGCGAGCTGTTTGTGTGTCGACAGGAGGTTTGAGACGACTTCAAAAGAACAGACCTATAGGACAGATGTTGATGGATCAGTGGAGAACAATTCAGTAATCTCATCTTCACTCCCTTGAATCATATCATCCACATTATTTGGTTCAGTGGCTGGACATGAGAAATCATGTGGATTTGATGTGCTGAGGTGGGATATTGAGCTGGATGGTAGGTCACACCTAGCATAATACGACTAAGGCAGAATTGTTTCTGCTGCTCCACTACCCAAGACAGGGCTGGTAGCTTGCCGTGCACAAAGCTCATTTGGTGGAGCCACTCATTGGGTCAGTAGCTTGAGGTTAGTGAGTATATTGACTTTCTCCTTTAATGCTGAAGCAGGGCGTGGGGGGGAGCTGAAGGTATACACACAGATTCTGCAGTCAAAGTACAGTCTTCAACAGAGCATGAAAAGGGAGGTTTCTTTTTTTTTTTTTTTTTTTTTTTTTGAACAAGCCATTTTCGGCACAGCCCTGCACCTGCATCTCCATTGCTTTGGTATTGACTCCCGGAATTAACATATTAATTGTTTACTAGCATCCTCATGTTGCTTTTATGAGTGCCGCCGAAGTGGCGCGGGTGTGCCCGCGCATCGGGCATATGTGTCCTCATCCGCGCTTGTTAGGGTGTGTAATCAGAGCGGCTTTGGAACTTTACAAGAAGTCATTAGCAGTCAAGACTATTGTGCAGACGTTCTGATTTCAAAGGTGCTCCACAACAGCTTGTGTGGTGAGGGCTGATTGAACTGGAGCACTTGAAAGGGGAAGAGAGACGTCAGGTTCGCCGCATCCTGTCGCGGCCCATCTGCCTCCTCCTCTGCTCCCGCAGCCAGCCTCCTTTGTAAGGAAGGGGGGTTTTGAACATCAAAGCGGGCGCACGCTACCTAGGAGACGGAAACAATTAGTAAGGGATTTGGTGAAAGGTACATGGTGAAGTTCAGAGCAGCTGAAAAAACTCAAAGATGGCCCGTGCTTGTTCCCCCGCGTGCCAAGCACAGAGGATTTCCTCAAACGGTCTGGAACCGGAAATGCGAGGGAAAGAGCGCTCCCTTGGCTGCGCAGGGACGGCTGATCATTTTTGGTTCCGTATGGCAAGATCACACGGAGAGGCTGCACGAGCACTTAAGCTTCCAGTCCCGTGCTTCCCACAGATTACAGCATATCTTGATTAACATCTAATTATCCTTTATCCAGTGGGGATTTGAAATTACCACTTTTAACAAGGTGCCTCCTCAGAATTAAGCCATGACCCCTGGCGCACTGGCCTGAGTCTGATGACTGATGCCACAGGTATGATACATAATTCCTCATTATCTTTTATATATTAGGACATCCCCAGAGCAGCCTTGCTGAAGGCCATGGCAACCTTCAAGGGATGGAGCTTGTTATAGAATACCCCAGGGCTGTTAAATATCTGTTGAATTTTTTAAAGATATATTCCTAACAAGCCTGACATGTTTTTCTCCCCTGCATATCCAATAATTAGGGTCATTTACACCCTTATAACTGGGTTCATGATTGCAGTAACCCTGCAAAAGCACCGGAGTCTTTATTAGGTTTATTCAGATACAGTGCTCGTATTCATCAACGCAGAATACAATGCAGCATACGTGCACATCCACGCATTCCCTTCAGTGCATTATTTCTATTTATTTTTTCTCTTTTTTTTATTAAGGAGCCGACCGCTTCTGTCTGTTGGCCATGTTTACCTTAGACAGCATCTTCCACTGACAGAAATTGCACCCAGGAATGCCTACAGATATGGAGATTACACAAGAAAGAGAGAGCATCCATATTATTAATTTCAGGGGGAAATGAGGAAAGCAGATTAGAGATGGATTTGAATAATTAAATCTAATTATCTGACGAAAAAAAAAAAGAAATATAGAGCAGGGGCAATAATTGCGACGTGCCTTCCATTAGATCATCCTACATTTTCTCATGTGAGCTAATTCATTGCCTCCTATTACTTAAAGCTTTTTAAAGGATAGGGAGACGGTGTTTGAGACGGCAGATTTAAGTATGAAAGTATCCACGAGTGCATTAGATGGGATTAGAAACCTCAATCACTCAGTGGACTGCAATTTAATCTCGGCAATGTCAGCATGCCTCCTCCCCTAGCACTATTAAACAAGCTTGTCTATCTTTTTCAATTAGCCCCGGAAAGAGCAGGCCCGTCCCCTCCGCTGAGACCTACTAACTGGGTTTATGACAAACATCAGCACGGCTACGGCAAGCCATGTCAGCCCGAGTCAGTTTGTATCTGTGCCAGCATGCAGACATGTAGTGCAAGATTTAATTATTTATTTGTGCATTTATTTATTTGCAGAGGTGGAAAGTAACGAAGTGCAAGACTTTTGTTACTGAACTTATATCTGATTTTCAAGCATCTGTACTTTAGTGGAGTTTTCCTCATGCAAGACTAACTTTTATAACTTTAACTTTTTAGCAGATTCCTAACAGAAAGCAAAGTCTAACAGATGTGACACCAAAAATAAAAAGGCCAGTAATCGCTCAATGTTTTTGTATTTGCGAGTGCTTGTTTGCACACCTACGTGCAAGTGCAAAAAGGAGCGAAAGGGACACAAGAGGCCACTGACTAAAATAGTTTATTTATTAGAGGAGAGAAGAGAGAAGTTCCCTGCAGGATGGTAATGGCCTCTGAATGCAGCAACAGAAGTGATAATTCAACTAATAGCAAAACAGCCAATGTTGTGAAAAGAGCAAGCCACTCCTATCCATGGCCTTAGCTCTTTTCCATTTTTCGATCAGATTAATGATCAACACACACTAATGTTGGTTTTATGACACAAAGACTCAAGAACAGTGAAGCTGCTTAGGGATGCAGTGCAGCTTAATTTCTTCATAAAGTCTGTATGGACTGGAAAATGGGTGGCATGCACTGAATTATTAAAGGGGTTTGCTACATTCAACTTTTTATTTAAAAAATGTTTTTTTTGTATTATATTATTTTTACATTGCACTTTTCTATCAGTAAACAATCGATATATTTAACCAGCCCGGTCTCACGAGTTTTCGTGCAGCCATCACGAAATACAATGTAATCAAAATACGTGCTGCGATCAAGCTTTAGGGTTTTTTTCATGCTAGGACAACGCTTTACTTTTTCATGCTAGGACAAAACTTCACTTTTTCGTGCTAGGACAGCGCTTCACTTTTTCGTGCTAGGACAACGCTTCTCTTTTTCATGCTAGGACCACGCTTAACTACCCTTTATTTTAATGCGCAGTGCATAACACCGCCAGTATCAGTGCTAACTGGTGACCGAGGGACAGTAGGAGAGAAATAATAAGTGGATTCCTTATCGTATTTGTTTGAAAAGTGGTTAAAACAGGCTGAAATGCCATGAGATGGGGAAGTCCCTAACTCTGAACCTAACCTTAACCCTAAACCTAACTGTAACAGTCACCAGTTAGCGCAGATACTCATGGTGTTACGCACTGCGCACTAAAATACATAAGGTAGTGAAGCATTGAAAATTTGAAAAATCGTGATCGCAGAACGTATTTTGATTAAATTGTATTTCGTGATGGCTGCACGAAAAGTCGTGAGATTGGTTTGATCTAACTCTCTGGGAAAATGTTTTTATGTAAAGTTTGTGTGTAGAGGGTATATATAAGCTTAAAGGATATCAGTCAACTTGTAACAGTCATCCTGCTACAAAGCAACAAAGAGGGCATTGAGACTTTCAGCAGACATAGATCAATCCCGGTGTCCCAACCCATGCAGGGGCCACTTCAAAGCGGGTGTGAATCCACATCTCCAGCGAGGATGTGGAGCTTTAGAGGGCTTGACGTGAGGATTTAGTCATTTTGAGTAGGGGCCGAAGTGAAAAGCATCGAGCAGGGCCTCCAGAACAGAAGAAAGCCACAGGGTGACCGGCGGCCACCGCACACGCTGCTCGTCCAATCCCCCCACCCCCACACACCCCTCCACCGCACACTCCATCTATTGTGACAAACATCTCCCTGCCATGCAAATGAGGGCACGCAATTTATAGACACAACACCAGTAAATGACAGCGATAATATGCAAGTTAATTTGGTACTGATGTCCAGTAAATTGGAGCTGGTGTGTTAATATGCGGCACATGTTTACTGTTGCGATATATTATGTGTTTTGTGTGACATTTACTGGAGGCAATGAGGCTCGGAGGACGCATTGTGATGTGCCTAGTGAGCTCGCGCTCCCAAAATATCCATTTGGGCCTTGTTTTATGCTTTTTGGGATTTTATGGCCCATCACCCAGGGTTTTCTCTCATCTGTGAGCATTAACTGCCTTACATACGTTAGTGGTAACAACCGCGACAAATGTTTCCGGGGAGTGAAGGCTATACGTGTCAGCACAACATAAGCACAGCCATCCCTCAATCCGAGAACTGCGATGGCGCTCTTTGTAATTATGGGCATCGAAGACATTGATTTAAGAAACTTTGCGCTTTTTTTGTTCTCTTTTCTTTTTTTTTTTAGCTACATCTGTATCTTCGCATGTAGACTGGAGCTTACTCAGAGGGATGATCATTAAAACCAGTGTCTGCTCACTCGCTGTTATTTTGTTACATTTTATCGCAGGTTGTCACTTTTGTATTAAAGCAAGTTGTCATTTTTGTTGCTGCCTTGCACCCTCCTTTCTAAAAATAAAATGTCCATTGCTTAATGAGAGCCTGCTAGCCACGCTCGCACCTCCATCAGCTTATTATGCAGTAATAAATAAAGCACTCTGTCAGTGCTGCTCACTGCGAGGACGAACCGGGGAAGTTACTTAGGAAACACATCCCCATAATCTTCCCCACCAATGTCAGCTTAACCTGTTTTTCCACATCTGCGCGTCCCTACCCCTAATGTGTCCTGACTGATAGATGGCTAATTTAGCCCCCACAGATAGCCCACCTACCTCTTAGTCAGTGCTAATAGTGTAGACCCTCTGTGTTGCAATGCTGCCCCCCAGTGTATGCACCCATCTCGCTTTATCTCTCTCTCTTTCTCTCTCTTTCTGTAACTTGTCCCTGGACTAGACATAGAGCACCAGCTCCTCCCTCCTATTCAACCCACTGATGCTCCCTGCTTTCCTCAAGTGTTTGTGAGTGTGACGCATTGGAAAGGGTAAAAAAAAAAACCTCAGCTCAGACAGGCATCACAGGAAGATGTATAATGTATGTGTTTTGGCACCTGACTCAGCATGCCAATGATTTTTGATGCTTTAGATGTGCACTTGGCACCAGTCCAGGACTGTGCCATCTACTGTGTTTCTCAAAGTGCATTCCTTTCCATCGTTTGGCAGGCAGCTCTTCCTCACTCTCCCGGATCGTAACAGTTTCAGGGCAGATGATGATTGCGATAGCTAGAACACAAAAGCTATTATTTGCTAGTTTTTGCTTTGTTTTTTTGGCCTATGAGGATCTCAAGGGAGCATGCATGAATCTAGCCAGGCCTACAGTAGGCCACCATGCTGAAGCAGCCATCAAGCTGAGTAATTGGATTCTGTCAGAGCCATGGCTTGTTTTCTTTTACACTTCTTTTTGCTGCCAGTTTTTACACAGTTCCTCTTTAGAGTACTATTTAGGTGGTTGTTGTTGACAGTTTAAGTGAGATTCCCCCATTGTCCCACCACACTGACCGCAATACATAGACAAGATAGAAAAAGCTTACTATAGATATAAGCCTATATAGATATATATTCCTTTATTAACATGAAACACAGGTCTTCTGTCTCCTCTACATTGCTCAAGCTTGGACATGCTCTGCTGAAACAAAACCTTGTCATTGAAATGGTGACATTATACAAAAAGGAAAAACATTTCTATCTTTAATATGCAATAATGTTACAGGGTTTTGGACCATTTCTGCGAAATAAAAAGTAAATGCAATCTTAAGGTCAACTGGCAATTTCAAATAAGGTAAAATAAATGACTTTAAAAACATTATGAGGTGTTGATCTGAAAGTGAGACAGCAAAGTCACTCTTAGCTTGTTCATGTCCAAAAACTAAACTGTGCATGATAAGAAATTGAACTTTTGGTATAATTTTGCTTGAACTCTTCTATATAACACTGACATACCCATCTCATAAACATGTAATGGCAGTAGCATCGTGATACCGTTATATTAATGATCATTTATGTCATCATGACAGCACATGACATTTACCATGACATGTTTATAGCATGGTTATGTCTATAATATATAGCAGGTTTTAAGTAAAGTGTTACTGAACTTTTTTTCCTGAGAAGTCCAAAGTCCATTTATCAGAGCGAGATAACCCTTTATTAGTCCCACAAGTGGGAAATTTCCCATTATGTTTATTATTTTCATCATGTTTTATTATATGTAGTTTCCATCCATAATCATCCACAATCAAATGTATCTTTTTACTACTTGTTTTAAAATCAACCCATATGACCAAACGACCAAATAGAATTATGAATATAGTGATAAATAATATAATTCTAAATAGAATGAAAAAATATTTGGATTGTCTTTGATATGGATGTTAATGAGCTAACAGGTATCTTTTGGGCACAATGCTAGAAACACAATGCTAGTGTCACAACCATCACTTTAGGGCTGGAAACTACTGACATCATCATCATGACTCACCTCACCAGAACAAAGACTGAGACCTGATGCTACCCAAAAATGCACTGATGTTGCTCTCCATTGCCAGTGAATGGTTGAGAGCCTGTGACGAGGGGATGGTGACTGTGGCAGGGTGCAACAAGTTGCTACTCCTGCTGTAACTGATCAGTGAGTCACCAGTGGTGCCACAAATTGCCTTTAAGGAAGAAGCTGCAGTCTTGCATGGTGAGGCATTGGAAAGCCACTTCAATTTCCTTTAACGTCACTGCTAAATAAAATACTAACATTCTCTTTGCTCCCAACAGTGATTAGAGGAGTTCAGTCACCCAGTGAAATCCTCTGTGACACCGGCAAGACTGGAGATGTGGTTCAGCTGCCAGGAAGAGGCCAGTCCCTTCCTGGGTGATGGTAGAACAACTGCATTTGAACAAAAGCATTCAAATAAACATACTGACTAGTTATGAATTCACCACCAGGATGATGAATGCTAAGTTACTTTCCTCTAGATATCACTAATATCACAGTAGAACAATTAGCAGTGAAAGCAGATATACCTTAGACCTGTAATGGTAAGGTTATCATGACACTGTTATATTAATGGACATATTTGGATATATGGATATATTTGCATATTACAGCATATGTATGCAATAGGGGTACGTAAGTTGTGACCAGTCAGCAGCAGTGGTGGAGGAAGTACTGAAGCTTAGTACTTAAGTAAAAGTACAAATATCCAGCAAAATATGTACTCAAGTAAAAGTAGAAGTGCTACATCAACAACCTTACTTAAGTAAAAGTACTAAGTACTTACTTTTAAATGTACTTTAAAGTATTTTTTAAGTAAAAGTAC
Source organism: Brachyalestes nurse (assembly GCA_037974405.1). Taxonomy (NCBI): domain Eukaryota; kingdom Metazoa; phylum Chordata; class Actinopteri; order Characiformes; family Alestidae; genus Brachyalestes; species Brachyalestes nurse. The sequence continues at coordinate 6,012,407 of JBBPCY010000032.1, read as the reverse complement.
TCACAATGGTTTGTCTCAAGGTCTGGGTTGTGCCATTTTGTAAAAGAATAGCAGATATACTGACTTACACCACTCTACTGACACTGGTGTGATTTTGATACTATTTCTGTATGTCAACATTAGGGCTGGGAATTTAACGCGTTAATTAGATTAATTAATCACAGAAAAAAATAACGCGTTAATATTTAGTTAATATAGCTCTCTCCATCCAGACCTCCAGAGGGGTGGAGTCTCAGCGCTACAAGTGGCCGTGGTGTGTGAGAGAGCTGGGAGACGTAGGAAAGGCAGCAGGGTGATCTGGGTCTGAATAGGACTGGAAATAGCGATGATAATGGTGGCTGGGTTTATTTGAGAAACAAGGAAGTGTATCAGAACTGAATCAAACGCTTTGATGAGCCTGTTGGTGTATAAACGTCATTAGGATGTATTAATATGCAAATTACATAAGTATATTTATACCCCACATAAACTTTGGGTCATGGTAATAAATGGTAAAAAAAAACTGCTTCTTGTAATGTCTGTATGTATGTGCGATTAAATGCGATTAATTAGATTGTAATTAATGTAATTAATTAGATCAAAAATTTTAATCGCTTGACAGCACTAGTCAACAAACATTTCGCTAGATAACAGTATCATAACATGTCATTACATACAAAAGCATAGCACACCATAGCATAGTTTACCTTTATATGTTTCTTCAAATTTAAAGGGGAGTTTTTACATGTCAACTTTTCTTTGGGTTGAGGCAGGCATGGGATACACTGAAAACCCAAGGACTCATTCTTTGCTCCTCTGAACTCAAATAACTTTCTTAAATACGGCCAAGGTCTTCTTAAAATCAAGCCAGTCTACCAGCTCATGCTGCTAATTGACTCGCACTCTGGCATCATTGGAGCTCAGTGCTGGACTGGGCATCGGGCATACCGGGCATTTGCCCGGTGGGCCGATGGTAAATTTGGGCCAGTCAGGTAAATTTGGGCCGGCACGGAATCTCGTCAGCACCCTACATACATATATTAGGGCATTAACGACTCCAGATTTTTTCAAGTCGACTAGTCGGTCAGCATAGTCGAAGTCAAGTCGACTAGTCGTTTGATGACGTCATCACACACAGCAGAGGAACAGGGGTGTGCAACACTGAGCAACTTTTATTAAATGTTCACTGTAACATTAACAGTCATCACGACAAATAAACAAAACAAAGTCTGATACCTTGAATTTTCTGGTAAATTTAAGTGTCCATCTGAGAGTGGGAACAGTTTAAGCCACGGCAGGACAACTCCCTGCAGTGCTAGCGTTAGCCATGCTATCTAGCATTAGCATGCTAGCTGGTGGTGCCGTGTCAGATGGCCTTGCAGAACGCCGGTACTGTTACTGCACTTTAACACCGACTTGCAGATTGTGCAGGTCACCGTGCTGTTTGTGTGTCTAGAGTGAAGTATCTCCACACATGTG
>JBBPCY010000032.1:6000302-6010849 GCA_037974405.1 Brachyalestes nurse | reverse complement strand
TAAAGTACAGATACGTAAAAAATTACTTAAGTACAGTAACGAAGTACAAATACTTAGTTACATTCCACCACTGGTCAGCAGTGCTATTCAGCTATTCGGCCTTTTGACTTATAAAGGTGAGAAATCATTCAGCTGCTGGCTTGTATTAGCAAATGCAGGAATCTGTTCTAAGCTGTAAACATCTAGCCTTTGCCACCAGATTGCCTGTGTCATTTTTGTGATGTTGGGAGCATCTCTCCGACTTTACCGTTTAGCCTTGCTGACTCCAGGCGAAGTTTATAGAGGCCGAGCTTTGCCTCAGCCTCGCACTGTAAACGCAAGTGTAACTACACCCCCACATTTCTCACGGCTGGAGAGCAGGAGCAGTAAAATGCTCAGATTGATAGAGCAATATCCAATTCCTCCCCTGAGCCAGAGGGCAAACTCCTGCTAGGCACGGACCGGCGAGTGTCCTCCCTTTGACTCTGCATTAAAAATAAACTTTGGCAAAACATCGCCTCATCAGCGGCAGCACGGACGCCCCCTCCCACCAGCACCCACCCTCTCCTTTTACTGCCGGGGCTCCAGCAAAGAACAATTAAGAGCTCGCCATGAGGCCGGCGTGGAACTGAATCACCCTGTAAGCACGGCCCTCCAGGCCAGTCCTAATGCGTCTCCCATAGCGCACACTTCCATAAATTACCGCCAGCACGAGCGGGCAGATACAAATAAAGGTGATTTAGCCCAAAGAGATGCTGAAGGATGGCTCTCATTAGCCTGGAGTGGAGACGCAAGTCCGGACTTAACGGAGAGGAATTCCTGCCCATTAGCGGAATGGCAGCACATGTATTGATAGGTTTTTAATAAGACGCTGCATTAATGGTTTCTCATGAGCGAGTGGATTTTATGGTAATGGGGACGGATGGTAGGAGGGGGGCACAGGGTGTCTCATGGTTTTTTTTTTTTGTTTTTTTTGACAGACTCAGGCTCTGGGCTCCATGCTCTTTGAGGACTGTCAAGCCACAGCACGGCGGACAGGAGCAAATAGGGCCGTGATAAAGACTCCCTCCGCATTGAATTGAGTGACACCAATGAGTTTGGAAGTGGCAGTGATAAACTGTGTGAAAGAGACTTCTTGCATGTGTGGGGATGTTCATTTCCTCCTATTAATTTCAGGGACTCGTCGCACTGTCATTTTATATATATATATATTTTATTTATTTATTTTATTTTTTTTTCGAATCCCCAACTCCAGTTTTAACCCTACCCTAACTCTCCTCTGCCTGGAGTCGCTCTAATTGAAAAAATCGCTGCAAGTTAAGTAAATGAAGACATTTTAATCAGCCCTCTCCTTCCCCTCCCTCTCTCTCCCCTGTGTCCCTGAGATCTTTCTATTAACGGAATCGTTAAGGGATCAATTTCAAGATTTTTAAATAGGCTGACAACTCTATTGTCTCAATGACACATATATTGAAGATTAATCTTGTTAGAACATGAACTTTGCCGCTGAGGGCTGGAAGCGCTACAAAAAATCCTCACCCTTTTCTCCTGTGAAGACGGAGCCATTTGCTGTGGTAGACTAATAAAGTCTTGCTATGTGTTTGGGTATTCAGGAGTGTCTGATCCAGGTATTTGTCAAGGTCTGAGGCACTTAGAGACAAATATGACATTCTGGCAAATACTATCATGCCTCACATTTTGTCACACAGTGAGTGGATTCACACCTTTTTGCTATGAACTTCTTGAAAATTCTCCTATAAGAATTTCACATCAGTAGCCACTAATTTGTTGGAGTTTTCAGTAATGAATCTGTATTGTGAGTTTCATTTCAAAGGCGTATTTTCGAGAAAAAGGACACTTGGTCATTCAAGGACCAGGAAGGCACATCATTTATGTGAGAGATAACACTAGGACATGCCCTGAGAACAAAGTTCAAATCTGATTGTGCTTAATTTTCTTACATTTTCCATTAGGTTTCTCTCAGAAAAGAAAGAAACGAAAGTGAAAAAAAACCCAACAGTCTTGCAGTAGCCTTCTGACCTAAAGCACACCATTGAATCTCACAAAGTAAGACTTTGGTGTTTTTTTACTTTGAACCAAGAACTTGTAAAACTGGGCTAGAAGGCATTCCATTTTTTTTTTCTTACTCTGTTTTCAATACAGATGATAATCAGGCAGATGAAAAGTACTGTTGGCAAGACTGATAAATACAATCAGCCTGGATTTGTAGTGCACTACAGTGCGGTTTCATTTATAATAACATTCATAACCTTTCCTGCTATTTTGAAAAGTATGTATTCGGAGTAAAAATTACAGATTCTGATTCACATCAATTTTTTTTTTTAATTACGAGCTTGTTCTTCCCCTCCCAACAAACGGTAGGTTGGAGTATGTCGTTAATGCATGCACTTTCATCATAATGATCCTAATAGGACAGGCAACCTGTGTCAGTTAATCACCCGACAGCGCATGCGGTGGGATGTGGGGGTGGGGGGTGTGGTCTCCTTTTTCGTTTCACAAAATTTCTTCTTCACTTTGACAAGTGCAGGAAAGACTGTCGAACCCCCGTAGCATACCAATGCTGAGATCTATCATGACCTGACCACAAGTTTCCTTCCGAGAGGGGCCACGTCTTATGAAGGAGAGGTTTTATTAATGGTATCGTTCCCCATCTGGGCTTTGAACCACTATTTGTTATCAAACAAATGGGAAGTGAAAATGAATGAGAAGAGCCGAGGGAGCCCATGGGTGAAAGGGCTGGGTAATGAGTTCCTGTTGTCCAGCAGTCACATGCTCCTGCTCTTCCAGACTGCATTTTAAAAAGCACGTCATCCATTATGGATGTCATCCCCACCCACCGAAACACCTGTGGAGGCCCCAATTTTGCAGTCGCACGCCCTTAATGTTGTTTATGTACAGCTTGTTTTGGTGGAATGCAAGAAACCCACACAAATAGCTAAATAACTAGTAGCCCACAGACTGGCATGATATTGATCTAATACATTTTCCATTTCACGTTGATTAGAAAGAACACCTGAAGCGTTCAACCAGGTCTATTTTCTCCGTCTCATTGTTATGCCAGTTTTTTTTCTTCTTTTCGTTTTGATCAAAGTAAAGTAAGACTGAATCCATTTTAGAGTATGTAAATGAGGCTTGTCTGACTGCGTTCCGCTGGATCTGACCTAAATGAACTATAACTGATCTCACTCGCAGTGCTGCTGAACTCTCGCTCGCACACCACTGCTAAAATTGTCTTGGCCTTATTCCTGACACATTTTTTTTTTTTTTTTTGCTTTTCTATTTTTTCAAGTACACCCGCAACCTTTTTCTCCTTGAAAACAGCGTGCAAAATGTTTAAAAGTCACCTAATTGTGGGCAATATTGACGAATCCTCTTTAGAGATAGCAGCCTTTTTTATTTTCCATCTACAGTGTATAGGCGAATAATCTTATCACATCAGAAAGCTCCTTTTCATTTACTGTAAAAGTGCACGGCTGTCAGGACTACACACGCCAAGCAAGTGGAGCCCAAAATGAAGCTAACCAATCAGTTGAGAAATCTTTTTTTTTTTTTTACCCCCCCTCCCCCTCTCTCTCTCTCTCTCTCCCTCTCTCTCTCACTTTCGCTCCCTCTCTATCAGACGTGGACGCCTGATAACCAACCCCCCACTCTCCCTCCACTCTGGTGTGTCTGCAGTGTGGCGATAAGCAAATCAATATCCTGTCACTTCTCATTTTTACTCGCCCAATTCTACTCTCTGCACCTTGCGCAAGGTGACAAGGCCTGGCTCGTGGTCTGGCCGAACAATCTCAGCCCAATTTTTTTTTTTTTCTGAATATTCTCCATCTCCCGATGCGCAGATCAGCTCCATGGACTGAGGGCAGTGGATGGAGATGTTGAGGGATGTGCATATCACTGCGGTCACAGTTAGCACACACACTGGTGCTGGATAAGATGCACTCAGTCAAGCGACACCTTCACTCTTTCAGTCTAACACATTCAGGGCCTCAGGCAAAACGTACAACAGTGGCAGGATACAGCAGACATTTATAGATGAAAAACCTCAGTCCTTACGTCTATAGAGAATCATTTAATGCAAGCAGTAACCACCTCTACTTTTAAGTATTTCATCAGTTATTAACATTATATTTGTTACTTAATATAGGGAATTTACAAAAGATATTATGTTAACAAGCAAAGTAGTAAAAACTTCACTCCTACCATGGAAATTGTGGTGTTGTGATATCTTCTTGTGAATTATTAAATACAGATGCACACATTTAGAGCATTTTGAACACATTATTTTGACCACTAGGGATTAATTCAATCAAAATACAATCACTAGCTTGTATAAAAGAAAATCCATCTATCCAAACATTCCGACAGAAAAATTATTGTATCTCCCCCTGTATAATAGAAACTGTGACATATTTGGACAGTTTTCATTTTGACTCCAAACAACTGAATTAAATACAGTCTCATCCAAGCAAAAGCTAGATTATTATGACCTAAAAAAATCAACCCACACCCCAACAAGTAAAGAGGAGCATCTCACATCAGTATGAAGTTAGAAACCAGCAATAATTCATGCACTTAAAACATGCACTTGAATTTATTAAGTCGTGTCAATCATAAATCAAAACGTTTCATCAGGCCTAAACTTAAAAGCAGCAGCACACGGTCTCAACAGGCCTGTTTAAAAATCAATCACATGATCAGAGCTAAAAAAATAAAACCCTGGACCAGTACAGTTTGGTGATTCTCCTTCTCAAACACAACTGATTAAACTCATTAGTTCATTTCCATGTTTGGTAGACATACAATAGCAAGAAATATCTGATAATACAATAACTGAAAATAATGACAGTTTGGATAATAATTAAAAGGCTAGGCCAAGACAATTTAAAGGGGACCTATTATGCAAAACTCACTTTAAAAAAAAAACAAGGTCTATGAGGTCTAATAGGTCTATGAGCTGTACAAAACATGTTCATGAAGTTCTTTGAACAAAATCACGCTCACATAAAGAGATATCACCAGGTTTATTCTTCACAGTTTCATTTCCGTTCAAAACACGCCGTTTCAGGGCTCTGTCCCTTTCAGGCAAATAAACTGTTGCTGGTCACGCCCCACCATCCCAAGCTCCACCCACCCCTTATGCGGCTCGTAAACAAGGTGGAACTTTTTAAGGTGCAACGAAATGAATTGTTGCTGGGACACGGCCATCAAAAATGAAACGGAGCCACGCGGTCCTTCTGTTTTCTTTGTCTGGGAGAAAGTGGAGGGATTTGTGCTGTTATTTGCAGCAACAACACAACACTTCATGAGTGAGCTGCCTCTGCCTGTAGCCATAGCGCTAGCAGACAAAATGGCAGATCTTCAACTAATCTAGTGGGCGGGGTCTCGACAGATAAGGGGCGGTTCTATGCAAATTGGCCCCGTGGGACGTCACACTGGGCCCTCTTTCTAAACGGCTCGTTTTAAAACTGACTGAAACTGTGAAGAATAAACCTGGTGATATCTCTTTATGTGAGAGTGATTTTGTTGCAAAGAACTTCATGAACATGTTTTGTATAGCCCATAGACCTATTATAACTAAAGTGAGTTTTGCATAATATGCCCCCTTTAATGTATGGTAATATTTTAGCATTTTTCAGAGCTGCTTGAGAGAATAAAGGCTAAAATGAGAAAACCTGAAAATACAGCTTTCTATGTTCTGTGGAAAAATGTCTGATGTAATGCTGATATAAAAACACAAAAGGACAAAACGCTTCCACCCTCAGAGTGAACCTACTTCCTTCTGCACTTCGTGGAATTCAAATACTTCTCCATTTTGGCCATCATTTCCAGTTTGTAGCCCCTGTATCGGTCACTCTTTGTCTGGGTGAGAAGGAATCTACCAAAGCATAATTTAAAATCACCCCAATCAAGGTTAAGAAATAAGTTGTTTAGATGTAAAGACAAGTTCAAATTATGCCAAGCTTTAAAATGATACTCAGAAAAGTAAGAGTAAAGGTGTCTAAGAAGAGTAACCTGTTGAGGATCATGTCTGAAGGCATCCACAGGACATGGCAGGCGCTGGGCAGTCCGTCTCTGCCTGCTCGGCCAATCTCCTGGTAGTAGGACTCCATCTCTTTAGGTGCCCCATAATGAATAACCTTTCTGATATCAGGCTTATTGATTCCCATCCCAAACGCCACGGTAGCCACCACACACTGAGAGAGACAATTCATTGTGAAATGGAACAAAGTCAGTTAACCTGTTAAAACAGTGCTTCTGCATGACTACATGTTCATTAGAACCGTTTACTGCACATACATTCACATGTAAAGTTTGGAACACCCCAGTCAAATGATTTTATATTTCTTTTTTAAAGAGGCAATAATTATACATCCTCCAAAGGCATACGTGTTTTCTTATATTTTTTTGGCTGAATTGAAAATATTGGAAAATGTATATAACCGCATTTTAAGTTTACGTTTATCCAATATGTTAAATTCTCTCTTTGTGTAGTGAAATGTGCACTTTTTTTTTTTTACAAGCAAATACAAACAAATACAAATAAACATCATTTGGCCAACAGCACCCAAACACTGGCATACAACTATGTTAACTTGTTTCCATCATATTCCATCATAAAATGTGTACACACTTCATGGAACAAAGAATTAGGGGTGTCGCATTAGCGCATTATTTCCAATCAATTAAATCACAGAAAAAAAGGCATTAAAAAAATAAACGCTGATTAATCACACCATGTGACTATTTATGAAATGTGAAGGGGACATTTCCCATTTAGAGTGAATGGTGGTGACGCCCATGCATGTACTTGTTTGCTCCTACACGCTGTCTTCAGTGCACAGTTCAAGGACATATGAGCGCATGTCGCTACTCTGGGGTCTTTGCAGTCTTTACATCATCAGTTACCTCTAGGATCAGTAAAGTTTTCTCATTCTAAAATGACTATTTTTGCATTTTGCAGAATGCTGTCTAAGCTAGGAAACATCAGCACTGTCCAGAATCACCTCAAGCTGGAAACATGGTACAATCTGAAGTAGCCTGTGTCCTGCTTCACGGTAGCATTTCTCAGTGTTAGAACCTGAATGTATAAACTGGCTCTATGCACCTCAAAAGATCTCTCAATCTATCTAGGCTCTTTATATAAAAAAAAATATTTTCTCTGATTATGCATTTTATTTGTCTTTTTAATAATAACCTGACTATAAACTGTATGAACTGTTTAAACTTAAAGATAGCATTTTTCGACAAAGTAGCATAATTCATCAGAACAACGGAACTATTATATTAGGGGGTGACGTATGAGTGAAACACAAGAGACGCAGAGTGCAAATGACCAGTGCAGCATGTTTACACCAGCTACAGCAGGAGCTGGCTTTGAGGAAGATCTACCACTTATGCTTCTAAAATAAAAGGAGCACTGAGGTGTTCTATTAAACATGTAGAGCAACGTGTTTTCTCTGGCTTTAGCAGTGGTTTTTCATAATGAGGTCATGTGTATGTGGGCCATCCCTGAAAACCAGGCAACAACTGAAGCCACACTTCGGTTATGACACGATGGCCTTGCATGACAGTGTTTACGCATAACGTTAGCTTGTGTGACCTCATTTCTAGCTAACGAGGCGCAACTTGGTTTCTGATTCCATGCTTTCTAATTTGTATTTCTCATTTTTAAATGCTGCCGCTGTAGAAAACTTTCGTTTTGCCCAAAACAGACAGAAAGGGAGGATCGAATCTGATTTAAAAAGATCAGACTTTTGCATTTATAAAGCTCTGGGGAGAAAATCTGTATATGTACCTCTTCATCCCTGTAACAAAAAAATATTCTAAGAGCAATATTAAGGGAGACATTCACCTGGAGCTCATCTCTCATGAACTGGTACTGGGTTTCCTTCCTCTGCTTGATGCTTAGGCCTGCATGATACACCCCACAACGGATCCCCAACTTGTACAGGGTGGCCGTCACTTTCTCAGCCTCCTTCTTTGATTGGCAGTACACTATGGCTGCCCCCTCAAACTCATAATCACCCCTAGAAATGACATTTTCACACAGAAAATCTGAGGTTATTAATTATTAACAATCATTTCCAACAGGAGAACTGTCTGATTTACACAGATCAGCCACTATACTAAAACCACTGAGGGTGCATCACAGGTGAAGTTAATAACATTGACAAGTGCTGCTGTACTGAGACACATAAAGAGAATGACCTTTCAGGCAGAAAGTGAACAGTCAGTTCTTGAAGCTGATGTGGTGCAACGTACAGTGGTTAGTAGGCACCAGCAGTGATCGAAGGAAAGACAACGGGTGAATTGGTGATGGTGTAATGAGGGTAGTGTGATTCTCTGAACTGTGTTCTGTTGGGAAACCTTGAGTCCTGGTATTCACGTGGATGTTACTTTGACAAATATCACTAACCTAAACACTGTAGCAGGGGTATTCAACTAAAATGTAAAGAGGTCCGGTTAGAGAAAAATTTCAGAAGCAAAGGTCCAGAAGATCATAATGTTTAACTAATATATATATATATATATAAATAATCACACTAAATAGTTACATAATATATTTACAGAAAATAAACCTCAACACATCTTAACACTTTTAGAGGCTCACTTTCTTCCCCTCTTATATTCAACTCCCCCACAACTCAGTCTGTAGCTCTCCCTTTCTCTCCCTCAGTCGTCTGTATCTCTCCCTTTCTCTCACTCCTGTCAGCATCCAAACCCAGTTTAGGGCTATGGTGGGTATAGAAAAGAATGACCCCCTTCAAAATATCATGCTATAAAACTGAGGATGTTTTGTTCACATTGTTACAGGTTTTTCAGCAGCAAGAAGGTGACCGCATTAACATCCTAAGAAATGCTATTTGGGTCCACTGTAACCAGTTCTCGATGCAGTGTGTCAAAGATGATGAGGTCAGTACATTTATTCTGAACTGCTTTAGTTACACTCAAGCATACCATCAAGGTTTCAAGCCACGAGTGGCCGCTGATTTCTGCCTGTCTGCAGTGTTATGAGGAAGTGAGGACAGTTCTAGAAGGGTGTGACATCAACACAGACATCAACAGCTTCGTTGAGTTAAAAACAACAGGATGTACTCCACCAGGTCAGCAATGTCCAGTCTCTGGCCTCCAGTTTCAAATACTTACATTCTGCTACGTTCACTATCAGCATCATGCCAATGGATCTATAAAACCACAGTACTAAAAAATACTAATCATAGTTTACTTCTGTTTGGACTAGTTCTGTGGTTGATTTTAACTCTAAAGTCTAAACATTTGGCCAAGAATATTTTAGATGACATGTCTAAAAATATTTTTATTATTTTCTACTCCTTAATAAATGTATCGAATGTGTTTATCGAATGTGGAAAATGTGCATCAGTCCACATTTTCCTCTTTGAGGCCTTAATGAATGGCTTAATTAGATAGTCCTACATCCCTGTGAACTTTCAGTCTAGTAATGGACACAATAATCTGCAGCACCTTTTAGCCAGTGACCACTATAGTACAACGTCTGACATTTCCCAGAATATTAATTGTTTAGTTATTAGTTATTACGTGGCATAGAACTGTAAAACATTTTTGTATTGCTTCTCTAGTGCCTATTACATTTGAATCGTACTATAACCGAGAGCCCTCAAGTGAGAGCAATGGCACTGCTCGCTTTGGGGGAGGAGTGATGAAGAGGTAAGTACTACACACACTAATTTCATGTGTTGCTTAGCGCTTACATATGTCAGTGAACTCTCCTCACATGGCACTCACTGTGGTGCATGTGGAACCATATTTGAATTCACACATGCAACATATCAAACTGTCTTTCAGGTTTTCAAATCTCTTGCAAGGCAACTGCTCTGGTGGTTCCAGAAGCACCAATGACTGCACACAGCCCTCAGCCCCCTATTCTGGTATGTTAGATTTGCTAAAAGGTTTGGCAATAAGTAATAAAATTAGACTGTTTTAGTTTGTTGTCTAATTCATGAGGTTGATATTTATGCTTCAGAATGGTTCTGTCACTGTATATCTACAAATTGACATTCTTCTTATGGAACTTCACTACTGCCAAAAAAGGTAAACATATGAAAAGACAATTTAACACTGGCCTGTTTTCATTTATTATTGGTACAGATACAATTTAGGTGTGATATATTAATTATATAATGAATGCATCTAATTAAGTATGTACACTGCCCTCCATAATTATTGGCACCCCTGGTTATGATGTGTTTTTAGCTTCTAATAAATTCAGTTTTGTTCTAAATAATATAGGACCACAATGAAAAAAGTGCATCTAATCTTCATAATGTTTCACAACATGGGAGAATACAGAAAGAGGGATCTTCGACCATGCCTCTTTACACAATCTCTCTAAATCATCCAGCGACCTGGGTCCTCTCCTCTGCATTCTCCTCTTCAGCTCACTCCACAGGTTTTCAATGGGGTTGAGGTCTGGGGACTGAGATGGCCATAGGAGGAGCTTGATTCTGTGTCTGGTGAACCATTTCTGTGTAGATTTGGCCACATGTTTAGGGTCATTATCTTGCTGA
>JBBPCY010000032.1:5985247-5996197 GCA_037974405.1 Brachyalestes nurse | reverse complement strand
TGGCAGTGTGTGTGTGTGTGTGTGTGTGTGTGTGTGTGTGTGTGTGTGTGTGTGTGTGTGTATGTGTATATATGTATAATGTATTATATATATATATACACAACTTATTGAATGACAAATTAACAATTTCATATAGATATAGATATAGATATAGATATAGATATAGATATGTAGGTTGTGTGTGGGTGTGCATGAGGCAGAAGTTAAGGCAGAGACGCTTGATCTGCATTTATACTAAAAACAGAGCCATGCTGGATTTCTGGGTGAGTATCTGTGACGGCTGGGTCACAGTCTGAGTAAACACCATGAGCACAAATTCGAGGGCTTAAATGTAAACCTTTGGAGAAGACAAGCTGTGACTGCTGAGGAGACCGCCCTAAAACTGCATCGCACAACTTTGTTGGGAAGAACAGGGGAGCAGGCTTTTGTATCTGTGGAGAAAGATGAATAGTATTTCAATTAAATGTATATAAAATATGTACTGAATTACTTTTGAGTATTTTGTCGTTTGTACTTGGTGGATGGAAACTAATCAGTAATTTGTATCTCACATGATACAAATCTCGCATCCTGTTTGGTCTGGCATGCTTGTTGTAAGGTGTTGTGCTCAAGAAAAGAGGAAACTTAAGGAAAGAAGCTGCTTTTGAGCATTAGGGGATACATGAAGGAGAATATGTTGTTTTATAAGCTGTTAATGGGGGGGAAGCACTTCTCTTTCTCTCATATTAAACATGTTGTATCTCACTCTACTCTAACGGCACTGTTCAATGTCACTTGCACTTCTTCAAATGATTGCTTGTAAAGTTAGGGATCTTGGAACTGAGCTCATTCTACTGTCACACTTGCTCCAGAAAAAGGCATCTGCTAAATGCCTAATACAGAGTCATCTTGTGCTCATTTACAGTAAATACATTTTGTTTTATTTATTTGTATATGATGTGCCAATAACTGCCATTTGAACCAGGAAACCTTTTGACATATTCATGCCCATCTCTGTCTAAAGCCTCTACAATACTGGATTGCCGTTTCTGCTGTGTGGTATTATACTGAGGCAGTAGTTACTATCAGCCAATTAAAAACCAAAAACTGTTTTTTGTATTTTTCTGTGGCTTGGAGCAGTCTTATCTGAGGCCTTGACTCAATTCTTATAGACAATAGACCTTCATATCTGCAGAAGAGTGAAGGAATCAGACCTTGTCTTTACTTTTGTATGCCTGTGACCACAGGGCCTGATGTCTCACTAATTGTTTCAACCTTTCAAGTGGGTTGAATAATGCAGTTGTTTCTTTTGTTCACTTACTAATTGTACCCATGGGGGAAAGTTAAGTATTAACATTGCATGAATAGTAGCTTTCATTCCATTTCATTCGGTGCCCACCTTGAAGGGACGAATCAATGAAATGAAACCAGTCTCTAGTTACGTTTATTGTCATTCCATTCAGGTTACCACCACAGTTTTCTGTGTTTTTCACACATTAAAATAGTTATTCTGGGTGTGCGCTGCCCAGCCAAAATGAGCATAGATGAGTCATTTGTAGGCTTTGTTGGAAAAAGAAATAAAAGTGGCCCTTTATAGTCACACCTGAAGACAGCACAGCACAGCACACAGGGTGAACTGGGTGAAATTCTTTCTGTGTATTTGACCCATTCACCAAGTGAAGCAGTTTCCAGCCAGCAACACGGCGCCCAGGGAGCAGCGTGTGGGACGATACCAAAGGTACCTCAGTGGTGCCACTAGCAGTGCTGGGATTCAAACCCATGACCTTCTAGTGGCACCACTGAGGTACCCTTGAACAAGGTACTGTCCCGGATACTGCTGGTGGCAGCATATTGCTTCAGTGCCAGCAGGGCGGGACTGGGACAAAAAATCTTACTGGGCATTTTGAGACCGGCCCACCCCCGGGGTGGTGGTGGGGGGGGGGGTTGTGGGGTGCTAATGGGAATAAGCGCCGTTGTCCCTCTCGCTGCCGTTCTTCAGGGCGGGGGCGGGTGCTAATGGGATCCTGCGCCGGCCCAAATTTACCAACCGGCAAATGCCCAGTATGCCTGATGGCCAGTCCAGCACTGAATGCCAGCAAGTACTAGCAAGATGTGAGTAATTCTGTATATGTTATTCTGGGTTGAAGTAGTTTCTTAAAATAAGTAATCCATTACAAATGACCAACATACTCCTCTCCAAATTATAGGATTATTTTACTAGGAATAATTATAGAATATCTTACTATTGATTATTGTAATTTGAAGGGCTGCTTCTGAAGACATTTTAGACTTTTCAGCAAGTATTAAAGTTTTAGTGAATAGAAATATGTTGTTTGTAAGCAAGCTTATAAATGTGTTGAAATGCATTTGTGATAATGTGTAACTAAAAAGTATTTTGTAAATTAGTTTGCTTGTTGACTAATTGGTTAAATGACTGCAATTGGGAATATGAACAGGTAATAATTCTCTGAATACACAGTGACCAAATATGTGATAAATGTTAAGGAGCAAACCTTAAAACAGTGTTACTGAATGTCATTATTTATGGCACTCATGTGTCTCTAAGACAATCATATTTATTTGACATGATGCATTTAAAAAAGTATAAATTATTTGTCTATCTTCATACATAATCTGTTTGTTGCCAGTGACAGAAAAAAACATTCCACTGCTGTAAACTCAATCATCAATATGTTAAAGCACCTAATCATGCTAGTCTGAAACCTATGGTTAAAAATCTATAGCAGAGTAATGAGTAGTGAGATTACTTTTTCAGAAAGTAAAGTAACCTAGAAACTAGCCAATGGAAACATTTCAAAAACTCCAAAAGCAAGTCTTTCCTACAGATCTGTTCCTGGATGAAAGTCAAGTGAAGCTTAGTGAAGTTGAGACTCTCCTCTTTTCGTTTTCTTTATCTGTTTCATATTAGCATATTAGCATTAGATGCTTTGACAAATTCCTCATGGAATTTAGGGGGCATTCTGAACTTACACGGCTCATTTTTAGTCATCTGTTACAGATAGCATGCAAGCTACATGGAGCAGGAATGGAAAATCTATATAGAGCAAATGTATAATATAAAGCCATTGTATCTGAGGTATATGAGATGGGCCGTAACTAATCATGAGGACACCACGGTCCAGACTTTGGTCGCTTTGGAGGGTTTCATTTAATTGATCTTTGGTTAATATACACCAATATATCGTGATAATGCAGTGACTATGTGCAGCTTACTATCCAGTCAGCCATGACAAGATCAATCAGCTGTGGTTTACCCACTGTGTTTTTCTCTGCATGAGTCACTAGGCCTCCCACAGTGCCTTTGACGTCTTCTTATGATTTGTAGGTATGTAACCTACAATGGCTAACATACAACTGAGCTAAGATATTGATATGTTCCTGGAAGAACATACATTATATGAACAAAAGTACTGGGATCCCTGACCATTACACCAACAGGGACTTTAATGACATTGCATTTAAATACATAGACTTTAATATAGAGTTGCTCCCCCATTGCAGCTATAACAGTTTCCACTCTACTCGGAAGGCTTTCCACAAGATTTTGGAGTTTCTGTGGGAATTTGTACCCGTTCATTCTGTAGAGCATTTTATTAGGTCAGGCACTGATGTTGGACGAGGAGGCCTGGCTCACAATCTCTGATCCAGTTCATCCCCCCATTTTGGATGGGGTTGAGGTCAGAGCTCTGTGTGGCCAGTCAAATTCTTCCACACCGAACTCATCCAGCCATGCCTTTATGGAGCTCGCTTTGTGCACCTTAACCAGGGCTACGGAGAGTGCTGAAACCTAAGCCAACACTCAGCCAACAAGATGAAAGGAGTAGAAACACCCAGAACAGTTCATCAGTTCATCACAGGGTGTAATTAATCAGTTTCACTTGTAAAATGCAGACCCTTTTTTTTCTTGTTTTCAACTTTACCAGTTGGATCATACTAGCCAAGCTACAGCAGGTAATCCGTGCAGGCAACAAGATCTAACTGGCAATATTAGCAATCAAATGAGAACCCAACTGTAGCTGGATTTCAGGTTGTTGTCTTGTGTTGCCCACTCATAATACTGCAATCAGCATCATGAGAAGGTTCACTCTTAATTAGCCCGTTGATGACATAACATTGTGTAAAGTAATTCATAAATGACATTAGGCTAACTTACTCGAGTATTATAAAGACAGAAGTAAGCAATGTTGAATTACACAGGTCAACAAATCATCAGAAACCACAACATACTTTTCTAAA
This sequence comes from Brachyalestes nurse, assembly GCA_037974405.1. Lineage (NCBI taxonomy): Eukaryota > Metazoa > Chordata > Actinopteri > Characiformes > Alestidae > Brachyalestes > Brachyalestes nurse. Next base: position 5,991,961 of record JBBPCY010000032.1, on the reverse strand, counting down.
CCAATTTTCCATGCTGATTTCAGATCTGCTTTCAGTTTTTTCAGTCAACTTTTTGAATTATGAGTAACATTAGAGTTTCAATAGACGTGCATGAGTTTTTATTAAACCGCAGACACCAATCAAGTAACTGTTTCAATATTTTCAGTGCGAACTGTGGCATAGATATAATGATTAGTGTCAGTTAGCTACCACTGTTTCTTCAAAAACGCTTAGCATATGATTATTATTGTCACGGTTTGCCGTGGTGCGTCCAAGCACGAGACACTGAGGCATCCTTTTTTCATCCTTGAACGGATACTTTATTCCAAAACAGGCTGAGGATTAACAGAAAACAAAAGGTAAGGCACGAGGGCCGATACTATTTCTCAAAACTAAAAACAAACAGAAACAACACACACACACGACAGGAACTTAAAGTGAAGCTGAAAAACCGACAAATGAACAAAACAGAAACACAGGCTTATAAACACTACTGGAACTGAAAACAGGTGCAAACAAAGTCCATAAACAAAAGGCCAATCTGGCCTGATTTAGCTGCCACGCCCCCACTCAACATAAAAGTCCCTATACTAACCGCAGCCACTGGCTGCAGACTGGGGGCGTGACACCTACATATTTATTTCCTTCACTGAGAGTTCTGCAGTAAACTAAGGGATTCCTAAAGATGGGCTAGTGTGTGTGTACAACCCAGAATCACGACTTTTCGTGCAGCCATCACGACATAAAAATCTATTCAAAGGTGCTGCGATCATGCTTTAGGTCTGGTGACTGAGGGACGTGATCTGATAATGCTGCCGATAATGTGTGATGCGACCGTGCAAAACAGCGCCTGGTATTTACTTCTGTTGCATGAATGAGTGAATCCATGCAATCTTGTGAAAATATACTACACATTTCCCACTAAAAGTGAAATAATGCGTTGATTCCTTATCATTTTTGTTTGCAAAGTGGTTAAAAGAGGCTCAGAGGCAGTGAGATGGGGAAAATCAGAATGCTATGGTGTTTTTTGTGATCTGATAATGCTGTCGATAATGTGTGATGCAACCGTCCAAAACAGTGCCTGGTTTTTACTTCTGTCGAATGAATGAGTAAATGTATTCTATATTGTGAAAATATACTACACATTTCGCATTTTCAGTAAACTACACGGCGTGTGGAGCAACAGTTAAGTGCCCCTGAAGGCAGTGGCCTTCCAAAAAAGGAAGTTCCCCGTAGTCTTTTTGTGTGTGCGCGCAAGCCCAGCATACTGTAGTTTTGCAAAGGCTTTAATTAAATAACTTTCTATTGTACTCTGAACCTGTGTGTGCATCCTTCACTCAGCCCCATCATGACAATAGCTGTATCATATGGCAGTATCATTTGATTGAGTTTCCTTCATCTTGTATAAGAACCACCAGATCACCTTCCTGCACGTGCACCACAATGCCAACCTGCTCAACAACTGTCGTCAAGAACTCTGCACTTGAGTTGATTACTACCCTATATGTTTTATTCTTTGGTTTTTACACTGTTAGTTCAGAATTCATTCGTCTTTCTCGGCCGAGACGCAGACAAATTTCCCACTTGTGGGACTAATAAATGTTTATCTTATCTTATGTTATCTCTGCGCAGCTGGTGAAGAAACTCCAGCCTGATTTTAGATACTGATTTTTAGTCCCAGTCTACCCCTGCCTGAGTACAGCCATATTTAACCATCCCGAATTTGCTGGAGTTTGTGCCAACAATTATTAGTTCGGTTCAAAGAAAAAATACCTTAACGAAAATGTAAAGGTAAACCAGTATAGGCGCTGGACATTTTACACTAAACTGCCGGCACTTGTTAGAATGGACTCCACCCAATGTTTCCCCTATGATCGATCTCACTACTTCTCACTTTAACATTATGCCTGACTATTGCTACGCTATTACTGCACTGTCTAACCAGAACTTTAGACATTAACCTATGGCTTGACTACCATATAAAGTTGTGCGACAATATTTAGGAATTATGATGCCCAGCCAAAACAATGGTTAAATTGTAGTCTATCATTTATGATAACTACTGACTACTTTTCCTGGATGACCCATGATAGTTGGGTTGGCCCCTTGAGATGTGGATCTGCCCAAAGTGTCTTCTTTGAATAACTACCTCAAGGGAGTTTTTCCTTGACCTTGTTGGTCTTGGGTGCTCCTTGTTAATGTAAAGTTCCACAAGACAATACTATTGTAAAAGGTGCTGTATATAATAATTAAATTGAATTGAATCATCCCGTCGCTGGCATGTCACCAATCAAACACCCTTGCTTAGTCGGCCATCCAGACAGTGCCTTATCAGTAAGACTAAGATAAACAAAGGGGGGGGGCACTCATATTTCCCTTTATCCTAACATATACATGTGTTTTATCACCAAATATCAAAGAATATCAAGGGATCATCCTGGCACTGGGATGTCCCCAACCAAACACCCTTGCCTTGTAGACTATCATCCAGACAGCGCCTTAGGCCTACGGCTGAGACCGATTTTGATGAACATATGTGGGTCAGATGAATTATATTTTGCTTTATCCTAACACATACATGTGCTTTATCATTAAATATCAAAAGATACCAATGTATCATACTGGCACTGGCATGTCACCAAACACCCTTACTTGGTGGACTACTATCCAGATGGCATCTACCAGTGAGACCGGTTTGATGAACATTTGGTATGACTGATACTTCAGTTCAATCATATTTTTCTTTATTGCAATACATACATGTGCTTTATTATCAAATATCAAAGAATTTCATGGCATTATCCTGGCACATCATGTCAGCCAAAACCCTTGCTTAGTACCATCAAGGCAGCAAACCATTGGTGAGACTGATGTGAACACGTATGTGTTTTGTTTTATATCAAAGTATGCCCTGGCACTTGCAAAGCAACCTACCATCAAGGCAGTGCTGGGTTTTGAGATAAGATATTGATATGCAAGCATCCAGTCACCACTATTTGATTACATACATTGTGAAAGGTACAGAAAAATATTTTTATCCACATTGACATGGGAAACATTTCAGATATTCATTCAGAGACCCCCTACCCCCTTTTAGGATCTGAAATATGTATGTACAAGAGCTGTGATGGCCTGTGTTGCAGTTTTGAGTCTTTCAGAAAATATGACCAACTTTTGAGATCAATCTTTCAATACACCACTGACATTTCACAGTTCAGATCACTGCACCTCACAGAAAATAGTTGCATTCATCACACTATAAAAACTTGCTAGTAATCAGCTACCTTTGAGGGATAGTTTGCATGTTTGGAAAGGCAGCAAAACCATGGTTGGAGATGAGAACATGGATGTGGCTGTTCATTGTGACTCCAAAGTACACAGTTCCTAATGACAGTTGTTGAACAGGTTGGCATTGTGGTGCACGTGCAGGAAAGTGATCTGGTGGTGGTTCTTATAGAAGATGAAGGGAACTCAATCAAAAGATACTGCCATATGACACAGCTATTGTCATGACGGGGCTGAGTGAAGGATGCAGACACAGGTTCAGAGTACAACAGAAAGTTATTTAATTAAAGTCTTTGCAAAACTACAGTACACCTATCTGGCGCACACACACAAAAACACCCAGTGGAACTTAACAAACACAGCCAGGTCTTTCCTTTTTTGGAAGGCCACTGCCTTCAGGGGCACTAAACTGTTGCTCCATGCGTCGTAGAGTTTACTGGAAATGCGAAATGTGTAGTATATTTTCACAATATTGCATACATTCATCCATTCATGCAACAGAAGTAAAAAGCAGGCACTGTTTTGCACTGTCACATCACACATTATTGATAGCATAATCAGATAATGAAAAACACCACAGGATCCTGGGGGTTGTATGACTTTCCCCATCTCATGGCCTTTCAAACTGTTTCAACCGCTTTGCAAACAAAAATGAGAAGGAATCAACTCATTTTTATTTAACTTTTAGTGGGAAATGTGTAGTATATTTTCACAGTATTGCATACAATCAATCATTCATGCAACAGAAGTAAAAACCAGGCGCTGTTTTGCACGTTCGCATCACACATTATCGGCAGCGTTATCAGATCGCGAAAAACACCACAGCATTCTGGGGGTTGTATGACTTTCCCCGTCTCATGGCCTTTCAAACTGTTTTAACCGCTTTGCAAACAAAAACGATAGGAATTAACTCATTATTCATTAATATAGGTACTCATTACAGTACTAGAGCAAAAAAATTATGTCAACCCCTGGACTCCTGGACGCCAACTCCTGTAGAACAATATAAAGATGGTAGGTGAGGCAATAAGAGTCAAAGGTTTGTTATGGCAAATGGACAAGAAAAAAAAAGCGATAAGGAAGGCTGTCCTCCGTCCTGCCTGACCCTCAACAATACCCAACATTATTGTTACCATTCACATGCCTTTATTGCTTGGCACAAATTTCATGCCAGCTCATCCTAAAGCCACAACTTGGAAAATATGTCTAACTAAATATGTCACCAGGGGAAAAAACTATTAGTTCTTACAAAAGGCTTTTGCAGAACCTGGGATCATGCAGAACCTGTGGTCAGCTTTTACAGCAGTTGAAGACCCAAGTGTGACAAACAGCGTCAGCTCCACTGTTCAAGGCTCAAGCTGAGGTGGTCAGACCTCTGCTGCAGAGGTGGCTTTCAGGAGTCCACCAGTGATGTCACAAAGCACAAGATTCTGACCATAGATGAGCTGCCAGAGAGCATCCAGTGTATGACCCACCATAATTAAACCCACCATGACAATTATGCACGTAAGCGGTGATGATATGCTGTCTCTATATGGAGAACAGCATGTGCCCTTTGACCTCTTGAAAGGTGGCAGAAAATTCCAAACAATCCACAAAGGATATACTTTCAGAAGGAACAAAGTTAACGAAAGACAACTGTACTTAAATAAACATTTAATCTACTTCAGTCTGCTTAGTCTACTCAAAACCAAAAGGTCACCTGTTAAAGATAGGTGATGAGTGTGTTTTTATGTCAGGAGGTCATAAGAAATATATATAGTCAGCATGGGCATGAGGAGTGGGCTATTCAGGGTCCGGTTTCCATGTAAAATCTAGTGATACCTGACCTCGTATCCAATGAAAATACTTGGGAAGGTGGAGACATTGAAAAAGAGGTGGAGATTTGAATATTCAAACACTGATGTCATTGTAACTTATTGTAAGGTGGGAAGGATGCTTTCTTATGCCTACAAAATCCCCAGCTCGGGTTCAACTGGGGAGAGGAACCTCCACTGGACCACGAGGCAGCTTCATTCATCAACAAAACAGCAAGTTGCATTTCCATGACTGCATTTGATTTTTGACTTAGAAAAAGTTTCAGGATTAGACTTCTGCTCCATGACAGTGGCCAGATGCTTCTCTTCAGATCCCAAGTGGATACTGGAAGGTGGCCGTGGATGAGGAGAGCAAAAATAAGACTCACCCTGAATGTAAAAAAGTAATCTTTTCTTTAATTAACTGACCCTCCTTGGCCGTATAATCTCAGGTAATGAGGTGGAGGTAGATTCAGCAAAGGTTGATGAAGTTACAATCTATCTATCACCCACCTGAAAAGTCAAAGGTTCCTGGGGTTCCCCTTTGATGTGTTCAGAGACCACAGTGTCCTGGCCTGGAAATTTAACTGTCCCAAAACATCATCCTTTCTCACAGAATGGAACCTGCATCTACAGGTATTCCGGATCCATTGCAAAAAATGTTGTGGCAACGTCATCCCTGATGCTCTGTTATGCACACCTTCATCCGAGGAGTGTAGTATCTGTGTGGCTGTTGCAGATCTGGTCTGGATTATGTTACACCCAGTGGCGGTTTCTATAAGACTACGGGTGAAACAATGTTTCACCAAGAAAATTAATTTAAAAACTTCATAACTATCACTTTTTTATTGGTGTGAAACAAAAAAAGGCTCATAAAAATAAGGTGGCTCTCCTAATTTCAGCTCCTCTACGGCTCTGGTCAAAAACGTAAAACAGTGCCACCCCCAACCTCAGTGAAACAGAGAATTTCAGTAAAACGTTTCACTTCGTCCCCATTCATTCCAATGTAAACCTTCTCAGACCCCAGCGGCTCGTAGATTTTCCAGGTTTCAATCGATTCTAATCGTAAATAAGTCCCACCCGTGAAACAAGTGACTGCCTACTGTGATAGGGTACCACCTTTGTTTACACTTCGTTCTATTTTCTGTACTGAGCACAGACCTTGGGTCCGTTCTTCCTATGTCGCTAACTCAGTTAGCTAGATTTGATTGTTGTGGATTTGTCCTGATCTTGGATTGTTTCGTTCTTCCATGCACATCTCGACCTGTCATAGCAACAGGTCCATAAGCTTAAACCTGCTCAGGAGCAGGTTTATTTCATGTAAACAGGATTTAGCCTGCGCTCCTGGCGGGTTATGATTGGTTAAAGAGCATGACTGACGCGGACTGACTCACATGGGATCTCTACCAAGATATCACATTTGAATTTAGTTGTTTTAATTAATTATTTTTTATTTGAAACTTAAAATTAAAATAAATTTACATTTACATTTTTATTAAATTTTAAAAAATTAAAATTTAAAATTAATTATATTAATTAATTATATAATTATTTACACATGTAAATAATTAATTTTAAAATATACTTTTATTAACACTTAATAAAAACTTAAATGTAAATATATTTTAATACATTTACTAAAAATAAAATAAAA
>JBBPCY010000032.1:5948165-5969609 GCA_037974405.1 Brachyalestes nurse | reverse complement strand
TAAGAAGAGGTATAATGAAATGCATAAGCTGAATGGTCTGCACCTGTCATTACTTATTCACTTAAAGACATGCAGGAGTAGTATGAATCATGCAGGGCTTTACTGTAATTACTTCCAGTAACCGTATGGAAAAGGATTATTGTTATTTTTATTTTGTATAGAACAGAATGCAGACTATGATGATTCACTTCTGAAAGTGATAATATCTTTCTAAGGAAAGGCTCCCTTGGTTCGTCCGGGAACTTTCTAAGAAGTGTCACCATAACAGCAACCATAGCTGACACCCGGCACACCTGAGCCGCAGACATTATGCATCAGAAAGCTCAGTGCACAGCTGTTGAGGAGGAGTAAAAAATGATTTATTTATTAAAGCCAATTAAAACTTCAGGAACAAGAATACTTCAATGAGAATATGCATATCAAATAGGAGCTCTGTATGGTAAAGGTATTTATACATGCAAGCGTGCTCACCTTAAATCACATTCGAAAGACTGCTGTGCACAAAAGAGGGGGAAGAGTCAGGCAGACCCTTGTCATCTACAGAAAATCCTTTGCAGCTCCTAGCATTAGAAAAGAGAGAGAGAGAGAGAGGAAAAAAGTTTTCTCATCTTAGACTTGTCCTTTTCTTCTTTCCATGCAATAAATGTGATTTTAAGTTTCTTTTCAGGGTCTGTGTCTCTGAAACACGACTGCATTTGGTTGACGGCCACACTGGAGCACACACTCTCTGAATCGATTAGCTTCACTTGCTTCTGTGCCTGAGCTGAGTGTTGTGGGCATAGCTTAGTGGCTGGGGAGTGCTGATTGTGTGGCATTTGTCGAGCTCACAAGGGACTGACATACTGTATTGTTTGGGAATATGGATTTAGGCACAGTTAGAAACAGTCCATAACGCCAAGATAAGAATAAATTTGTGCAAAGGGCCAGCATAGAAAGGAAAACAGAGCAAGAAAGAGAATAATATGGGGCAGCAAATCAAACAAGACAGTATTGGTGACCAGGACATCTGGGAGAAGCATTTAGACTTTAAATTAGTCCACCACACTTGGCATCTGTCTTCTATCTTCCATCTTCCATCATCTGTTGGGTTGCATAACTATTGGATTTTTGCTAGTCAACTAATCCGTCCACATGTAGTTGACCAGCTGTCATTTCCAAAGTCAAAAAAATAATTTCCAAAGTTAAAACAAAACATCAGAGAAACATTCATGCTATTCCTTGGTGGCCACCAGTTGGAGATCTTTTCCTACCCTGTTTAGCTCCAACCTGCATCTCTCTTGATTAGCAGTTCATTAGCCAATCAGGGAAAATGTAAGTGTAGATTGTGGCTAAAACTAGAGTTCTGAGATCTCCAGGATCAGGGTGGTGATCACTGTTGTACTGTTACTACTCCTGAATTTTCCTTGAAGCCATTGATAGTCCTGAGGACCAATCCAAGTTAATTTTTTTCTTCCTGAAACACTGTGCTAAATGTACTGTGGCAGGATGTGCAAGTCAGTCTGGCTTACGAGGCTGTATTTCAGCATGGTCTTACACAGCTTGCAGTAGAATTGATTAACTGGTTCTCGAACAGGTCCTCAGAGACACCCAGACATTCCAGAAATTTGTTCCAACCCAACCAGCATACATAGGGATCCAGCACATACGCGGACCGCGTGGGGGTCTCCAAGGACTAGCTAGATATTCCTTTCATCTCATGTGGTGTTTCCAAACTATAAATAAAGTGCTTTGTTCTTTCTGTTTAACACAAAGGTTTCTGCTCTTACCTTCTGCCTGTGCACTACTGTTCTTATGCTGCTGTATTTCAGGCACAGCGCTCCACTCAGGTATTTCTTCCCACACAGATGGCGAGTGGAATTATTAGTCAGCTAGTCTATGCAGCCCGTGGTCTGTTAGATTTAATGCACCAACATACAGGGACAAGCAAGATAATGCACAGACAACAAATTAGCCATGAGGCGTAGTTTAAAAAGTGCTTTGAATTTACTCAGTTCAAACATGAAGCCTGATTCCACATGAATAAAATATACAAAATCAGCATGGTTATACGCCAAAAGTAAGCAAGCTGAGAGATAATAATTGCGCTGATGTGAAATATTTTATTCATGCGGAGCCGATGCACACATCTGAATCAGTAAATCCCAAGATCATGAAAGAGGGCCTTTAAGGGACAAGTGCCGTCCCTTAAAAGTGATCCAAGTTTGATTCGAAAGTCCTTATTTAATTAAATAGCCTGACATCGGGAGTGGAGGGGCCAAGTAAAAAAAAAGTTGTCTCAGGAGAGGACGATTAATTTCAGCCAAGACACGGCCATCAGTTCAAGTTCTGCTTAAATATACATAAAAAAATAAAGAAATGTCGGGCCCCTCTTGGCGCTCACCCTGTGAAAAGAGAGGCATAAGTGACTTATGTCCAATTAGAGTGCTACAAAAACTGTTAATAACATGGCTGACAGGTTGGCAGGATGCCAAGCTGGTTCGCGAAGAATCAGCATTAGATCTTGACACTTGACAAGTGATGTCTTTTCTTCGTGCAGTTAATAAAGTCTGTTTTACATCGGAGTGACCCGTCCACATCATCAGCGGCAGCAGAGGGTCCCTCCCTCCCTCTCCCTTAAGAAACAGATGGACGGATATGTCATTGACCGAAGAAGGGAAACGGGCGTTTGTGTTTACAAATGCCTCGTATGCAATTCCTTTTTACACACGCCTGTTTGCTCTAACTGGAGCCGTCACGCTTTATTAATCCCCCAGGACTGTTTATGTCACTCTGCTACTGCCTGGCCCTGTCACTGGCTGCATTTTATTTTATTATTTATTTATTTATTTTTTTTTTCCCTTTTCCTGAGCCACATGGTAGGGACCACTGTGCGGTACAGGATGCGGTAAAGATTTGTCATGTGGCCACAACAGAGCCTGGCGCAAGGAGCTTAAGATGATTTATAGGGCTTATTTCTGAAAGTGGTAAAGTGAAATTAATCACGCGCCCACCTGACACCGCTGCTCAGCTGTGATAAATGACAAGCTGTCAGCGGCCGACAGCGTCCCATCCATGAAGCGGCCGCTGATGCGCTCCCTCCTCAGATAGGCTGACCCGCCCGGCACCCCTGCCAGATGCCCCTCCGGATGCCCGCGCCTGGGGAGCACGGGACGGCCCCTGACTCCGTACCCTTCCCCATCCCCAAACCTGGATACGCAGACAGGCCTTAATGAGCAGAGCTCCAACTGGAATTGGACAGTCCAGCCTCCAAAACGCAGCGAAGTTCACCGCCCCGTCAGCATGAAATCTTCATCCCTCTGACAGCTGCACCCAGTTTCTCCACCACTTTTACCAAGACAAAAAAAAAACAAAGAAACGAATCTCAGGATGACATAAGTATCGGAGGAATATTTCCCTTTTTTCCATCTGTGTAATTTCATTGCTTCACTGTGAAGTGTGACCTGCCCATGATACCAAAACTCCATCTATTTGGACTAATTGAATGGGTAGCAACAGATCAAAAGTGGGTGATCTTTCAAAGCATGAAAAAAAACACTCCACCACTCTTCCTTGCTCATTAATGTCTGCAGTGAGTTGCGAAGGTTTGGTGTGTTGGCTGAACTCAGCTGTTCATAAGAAAGTCAGGGAGTTTGGTGTCTCACTGCTGATGGAGACATTAGTGTCCTTTGATTGAAAATCCATGCTTTCCCTTTGTGCTTTTATAAAAGTTCCTGTTCGTGTGAGAAATGACTGCAGACCCATCCAAACACTCATTGTTTCGCCTTCTGCCAAGAAAATAAATATTCTTTGCCCTTGACAAGGGGGTAATTAATAGTGATGTTTAGCAGGTCCATTTCAACGCACCTCTTAATCTAATTTTGTTTCCACTCTGTGATTTGTAAATTACTGCAAAATGAAGCACCATTTACCACCGTCCCTGTGTGCGACAATGGTAATTTTTCTTCTTGCATAAATCTCTCTCTCTCTCTCTCTCTCTCTCTCTCTCTCTCACTCTCCCTCTCCCTCTCTCTCTCTCCCCTTCTCTCCCTCTCTCCTCCCTCCCCCTCGCATCTCTCCATCTACCAATGTGCATGGCTGAGCTGCGGTGCTCCCACACATTACATGCAAGCTTCAGCTGTGCAAGACAACATTTAAGGATAATTGTATGGGCACTGATCTAAAATGTCAGGACAGCAAATGCCTTGTCCACAACCCATTAACGGCCACTAAATGTTAAGCATTTACATTCGCCAAGAGTTGTCCTGACATTTAAAAAATGGAAAGTGTGATGCTGCGATGCTTGGGTTTCTATAGACCGTCATTTATCCACATTCCAACAAACACCAATTACGCAGACGTCTATTGTCCAAAATGAATTGCAGATCACAAAGGAGCGCACTTTCTTTATACTTGTTCTTTCTATTGCAGTTTAGATCACACTTTACTGAACTGTACCTTTTTTATACCCATTAGTTTATACCCTCACCCGAAAAAAAGCGCTTTAAATAAATGAAAAGGAGTGAGAAAGGAAAAGAACATCCTTTCCTTCCCTTTAACTTCATTACTGTCACTGTCTGAAGATTTTCTGTATTACTGTACTTGCAGTCTTGACGTTAAATATGCATACGAATAGTGATTTTTTTTTTTTTTTTTTGCACATTAGTGGTAATTATTATAATTTGATCATTCACAGGCCTCGTTCTTTTCTTTGTCCTAGCCAATCTCTAGTCATTAGTTCTCTTTGCAGCAGGTGCTTCTCCATATCTAGTCATCACATATCATTGCAGCATGTTCTCCAGTATTCTCCCAGCTTCACAGAAAGCTCTATTCCCACAGGACCTGACTTAATACCTTGCTGCGTAGGACTAATTTTTTATGCTACTGGCAGTGGGACAGCTGATTGTGGGCGGTCAGAAAACTGTATGCAGTGCAATAAAAAATGCAATATAATATACAAGAGCTTTTTCCATATTATGGTTACGGTCTGAAGATTTTATCTGAAGTTCAGAACATCTTGTTCTACTTCGGTCCAGTGACTGTCCTGCACAGTTTACTCACACTTAGTATTGTTTTGGTATTCAGGTATTTTGTATATATACAATAATTGGTAGAACTGGAGAACATAAGTGATAATCAGTATCACTGTTGTAGAAGAGCAGAAGAACAGATATTTTATCATCATATATCATTTTATCCAAGTTGCTTTTACATTTAGTATCTTTGCAGAAACTCCATTTTAACAGTATAGCAAGCTGAAAGTAACTGTAAGACTTCATAATGCATCATAGTTTTCTCCTGTTTTCCTGATATATGTTCTTGGGAGTGTACTTCACATAACATGAAATACCAGTGCTATGTTATGATTTGTTTCTTTATTAAAGAAACAAAAATGTTATTCATCTTAAAACGTATTATAGAAAAAATCATTAAACAGTATTTTGAAATGCCACTGTTCAAATACCCTCAAATACCCTCAATGTAACTGCTTCAACCCTAGGATTATCCAGATTTTACTCTTAAAACATTTGGTAGTTACTATGAATTTGTATGTTGTAAAGTGAAGAACTAAACTGTGGCCAACATCCAGACCCATCTGTTCCCAGTCCCAGTCAAAGGGACCCCATGTGCATTTTTGGACTTTCGCTACTTTAACACACCTGACTAAGCGCATGAAGAATTTGTTAATTAAAGAACTGAATCGTGTGCCCTATATGTGGAAAAGCATAAAACCCATGGAGAGTGAGAATACCGGGATTGGGACTGAATGGTGCATTTTTAATTTATGACTACACTTTCCAATTCTCTGTCCTTTCTAAAAATGATGGAAAGCAAGATCTGATCTGCACAAGGCTTCTCTTGTTCATTTGTCTTTAGCATAGTAAAGGAAAATCTGGAGTCTGTAGAATTTTGATAGGAGCGCTTTCAAAGCACTGCATCAGCAGCCGGAGTGGGATCAAAGCTGTAAGGCGGCAGGCCTGAGAAATCTGTCCCACTTAGACTCCAACAACAATGCAAAATAAACACACTCGGGCTTAAGCAAGCAGCCGCCGGGATTTCCGTGCTAGCTGGGGATTAATGAAGTGATGGCTGGGTGTGAGCACCGTGCCTTGTCAGCATGCCAGGGAGTCCCTGACCCGGCATCTTCCTCTCTCAACGACCTGGAAGACTGTCATTTCACACATGTCATACATGACAGATGTGCGCTGACAAAACCTTCCAGGTAAAAGAAGATACAATTAGCAGCCCCATTGGACGGAGCAGGCATCAATTTATTTGAGCAGCGGTGTGACAGGCCTGGCCGCTTGCCACTCTGTTTTGTGTCGGCGAGGTGGCAGTGACTTATTCGGCGATGTCTCTCTTATCGGAGCATTTAAAGCTATCCGTCTTATGGCGCTATCGCTGGTGACTGTCTTCAAATCAACACAGCCACTGTCAGAGTGCAGCACAGGCCTGCTGAACTAGATTAGTCTCCCTAATAAACAATTATTTAAGTAGGGCGCTGTTGCGGCAGGAAGGGAGTGGATAAATACAGTGGTGGCACAAGTGATTGATTGGTTCCTCGTTGACAGCTTCCACTGGGCTTTTTCACATTATCTGGCATCAGCAATACCATCAAATCAATTTATTTGAGAACACACTCTCTCTCCAGAGCCGACAAGAGGCGTCAAGGATGGGATCGAGATGGAGGGAGAAAAACAGAGTGAGAAAGAGAGCAAGTGAGTGGGAAATGCGCCGCAGCAGGACCTTGGAGCTGGCAAGTCACTTATTGATTATCACGACAGTGCTGTAAAACAAGCTCCTGCGGTTGTGTGTCTATTGTAAATGACAGCCCAGGGAATGTTTTGTTGTTCTCTGTTGTCTATGATTGGGTTTTGGGGTCAGAGCCAGTGGACAGTGCTCGGCTTTGCTCGAGAAGAAGCGTCTCAATGGAATGGCGCCTCAGACAGGTCAAAGGGGCGAGAGTGTGTGGGTGTGTATCTGCAGAGCCGACGAGCCCAGCATCGCCTCTCTGGGACCGAGCGTGCAGCCAGAGGGGGAGTGTACTGAACACGAACTAAAAGCCAGCAAGATGTGTCGGCCCCAGATGAAAGGAGTGAATTGCTCAGTCATGAAACTTTCTCTTTTTTTTTCCCCTCCGTGTCACAAGAGGGAAGAAAGACGGCTTCGCGCCCCCATCAAAATTTCCTTTATTATCCTCGTGCCTCCCTAGTAATATCATAGAGTGGCTCCTCCACTGCCTCAGAGAAGAAGAAAAAAGATTTGAAACTCAAAGGTCACAATGAAGAGAGTGATTTCAGAATCAGGCACTCGAACTAGCAAGTGTCTCGCATGCAGTTGCTTCATCTTACAGCAGTATCTAAGGCTTGAGGACAAGTGAGAGAATGCTGTTTTGAGGGAGGAGGGGGGAGGATGGAGGACATGTGGAAATGGCACGGGGTCTCCTTGGTGCGGACCACAAGGTGAAATCTTGCCAGAACCAAAAGTTCAACTACAAACTTTTACGGAATAATGCTTTGTTCATTTAATAAGCCGGTCCTGCCTTTGAAACGTAATACATCTGATTGATTCACAGCGACTCATCTTGTATTAACAAGCTGTTTTACATTTCCCAAAGCTCCATCATCACAAGGGGTTTCCAACATTAGCCCCACAGCTGTCTGCTCATATGACTTCATACAATACGGGGGCTACGGGGAGCCGGTGCCTGTGGCAGATAGGGCTCCCAGTGCAGTGCTAGAGAACCTCCTACGGTGGCTTATAATTGCCAGAGTGATTATCCATCCACAGTAATGTGCAGGCCTGGACAAAGAAATATCTATTCATGGCTTGTTTTAATGATAGCTTTTCTCCAGGGCTCCTTTAGAGGTGATTTACATAGTGTTCAGTGTGTGCCATGCTAATGGGCACCACTGAACACCTCAAACTTCAGATTAGAACAGCAGCGCCTCATTTGAGCCCTGCTTTCTTGACCCCTCCAACACGCTGAGGCGTTCGTGCCTTGACATTAGACAAACAATTACCGAGCATTTGAATGAGACATCTTCGGCGTGTAAGCAGGGGGCTGTGATTGAAACTAGCACTTTCTTCGCTGCAGTTCTTTCCTAATCACTTGCTCGCCGTGCTTTTATTCCATGCCCTATTTTAGCTCCCCGCGCCTTGGTCCTGTCGGTGCGAGGTTGCAGCTTTGGACAGGCCAGCTCAGTGAAGCTCGCAGGAGTGGGGATGCGTGAACGGTTTGCCAGCTCCTCACAGAGGGGGAGCCAGGAGATAATAATGGGTGGAACGCAGGAGCCATGCATGTCGTGCGAAAGAATAATTGCTGGTTTTTCAAGAGCACACCCCTAATTGGCCTCGCTGTGGTCGGAGAAGCTTCAAGTCGAAGAGAGGGGCTGGCACACAAGGCTCGTTGAGCCGAGCCACGGCTCTGGCAGTGTTGCCCAGGGAGCTGAAGCTGAGCATCCTCTCCTCCTCCTCCTTCTCCTCCTCCTCATCCTCTAGTGAAAGATATTTTCAGAGAGGTTTCCCTCAATCATTCAGCTAAAGGGACCAGAAGGGAGAGCTGACCACTCATTACTGCCCTGTCATTAAAGACTCTACCAACACCGAAAAGACTGTTTTGAGCCATCAGTCAATCTACCAAAAATGAGCGAAGAAATGCCCCCCAAAATCTCTATGCATTTAAGGATGTCAAACATTTTTCTCATTTTTTTCCATGCTTTTTTTGTCCCTTTATATCACATTTGCCATGCAGCAAACAATACAAAGCCTCTTAGAGAGCCGCAGGCAGAGTGCCGAGCAGATGACTGCTTGTATTCCCCTTATTGCTGTTTTATGACAAGGTGATTACGTTCGTCTCTGCACTGTGTGTCAGACAGGCTTCGACGCCATCCACACAGCTGGGGGTTCTGATCTCCAGCATGCACCGGTCCCTGAGCACTGCCGCCCATCAGATCAGGCTTAGAGCATTGCAGTCCCGATATGAAGGGGAACAGATTATGTCTTGTCACTATCTAGCCATATCCCTTCCAAATCCCCCTTCATCGCACCTATCGAGTCTCATATATCATACTATTCCCATTAGTCTTATCTTTCACACTCTTGTAGAAAGCTTTCTCTTGGATGTACAACGCCATCCACTGTAAGTAAAATGTTTGAAAGAAGCAACTACCTGCTGTCCATGACATCAATCAATTCAAAACTCCAGAAAAAAATGCTATAATTTTGAGCAACATTCATTTTTACCCCATGCATAGTCATTGTAGTTCAGAAATTCTTCATCCTCACGCTCTCTTTGTACTTGTGACAAATCTTTTAGGAGCTCTTTGTGTCTCAACACATTCTGTGTATTTTCAAATCCAAATTCCGGCTTTTACTCAACACTCGGACCCCAGTGGTGCTACTGCAAGCTGTGTGTTTGAAGCTTGTTGGACAAATCCTTTGGTTCTTACTTTGTCCTTGTGGTGCCCAGTCCAATAACACCACCACAGGCAACAGAGAGGGAACAGCAAATATGTCATAGTAACAGTCATCTGTTTGGCAGCAGACCCAAGACTCTCCTCCAGGAGCTTGGTATAATAAGTGGGTCTGGCATCAGACAAGGTAAAACCAACATGGCTCAAGAATGAAAAAAGATGGGGGGAAAAAAACGTGGAAGATGGAAGCCTCTAAGCAAACAAAGCAATAGCTTAAGCACTAGTTCAGACCAGCTACAGCCAGACGGGCTGAATTACACGAAGAAAGATTAGACTGTGGGTCCAGTTACTTTTGGTCATTTTTGACTTTTTCTTTATGGTTACATTGCATGACATTTAAAGTTAAGTTTCTTAACTTTCAGTGTATCTTCGTGTAACTTATTTGTCATTCAATTCCAACATAGCATAAACAGCAGCAGATGTTTTCAAATGATATATAAAAAAAGAAAGTGCTGTTTTTGTTCCAACAGCAACGAATATATGTCGAATATGTTTTGTAACGATGACTTGGGAGTCAGTCAGACCTCCTCACTCCTACCAGTTCTCAATCACAGTCAAATTCCTCTGGGGAAGGAAGGGGAAAAAATTCCTTCATTTTGAAATGGAAAGCTGGCAAGTCATGCTACCAGCTTCAATTTATTTTCAGACGGGCTCGATTTGAACAGGCCATGTAACTGGACCGGATACATCCTTTCATGGATACAGACTAATTCAAACTCACTGCTCAAGGTTGATGACATGGTAAAAAGTAATCACTATGTCTCCATGAAGGCAATGGAGGCAATGGTGGGAGATAATAAAGCGCTATGTAAATTACTGATGGATTCAAATACAAGAGCGTAACTGCTGGATTGGATGCAATGAGCTCGATTGGAACACTGGATTGGTTTGAAGTTACAGGGCCAGCTGGCAGGCCTGCTTTTTTTTTTTTTACATCACACTCACTTTGTAATCATGTGTTTTAAATAAAAATGCAGCAGTAGGCAAAGGCATCTTTACAGCTTCGACAAAACTGTGGGTTCCTGCCACAAAACATAATTTAGCCACACAGAATCTCTTGCTGCATCGTGTGTCTTGCAAGGTGCTATAAAGATCCCCATATTGCGAGGATTTGTGAAGGTGCAGGCGTCAAAAGCAAAAGAGGGAGCCTGTGCACCTCTCAGCTTCGACAGTTTCAGTGGGAGGAAGGCTGCTGATGTCATAACCTGGGTGTTCTTTGTCTGATGCATGGAGTGTGTGAAATTCACACGTTCGGCTCCAGAATTCTCACCACACACCACACAGAATTCTGATTCAGCTCAGTGCAAGGGGAAGCCAGATAGATGGACCAGCAACACACACCCACAATACATGATATCAGTTCACTCCGTCAAAGTGGTGCTCACCATGTCTTTTTAATACAAAATCCAAATATTCATTGACTCTGTCTAGCCTTAGCGTGTTTGATTCCCAGCAAATAGCTTTCATGGGATCAGCTTTAGTGTTTTCATTTCTTAGTGTAGTGTAAAAACAAGAAACGTCTCCAGGTGACTACTGTGCCATTTCATTCATCAACATATCTTCCCATGGCAACAGACACCTCTCATGTTGAGCAATTCTTCAAATGGAATTTTGCACATTCTCAGGGTTCTATGAGCAACAACAGGTGAGTGCTAATGTTCCTGCCAAACAAAGTGAGCATATAGTAAAAGTGTATCCCTGACACCTATTTGGATTGGTGCTGTGATGTTCACATCGCCCTCTTCGTTGGGTTATATTATTTCCTTATTCAAACTAAGCTCCCTGGATGCTCTTTCCAGCCCTGAACTCAGGCTTATTCCTATTCCCCCCTGCATGCTCGCTCACTCGCTCTCCCTTTCTCTCTCTCTCTCTCTCTCTCTCTCTCTCTCTCTCTCTGGGCCGAGCGTTTTACAATGTACTCAAATTAGATTAAACTGGATTCACCGGAGGATGATCTACAACTGGCCAGTTATGAAAATCAATCACCGCAACAACCTTCCTAATGCTCTTTATAGGATCTGCCAGGTGAGCCTTTTCTTGACAAAAAGACAGATTCCCTGGCAACTGCACAAAGGAAAACAAACACTTTCTCAACATGTAACCTAATAGCATCTCACCACCAAATTCATCACAGCAGAAACAATCGCATATGAGAAATATGTATTGCGGCAGGATTTTCCGCGGATTTGTCGGGGAGGTAATGTTATTAAGGCACTTATCTAAAGGATAGAAACTCAGTGCTTTTGGTGGTCGAATAAAGGGACTTTCAGATGGTCTAGACAAGAGCAGCATACATCTTAAAGGTCTGAGATTTACAGTGGTTTGAAAGGTCACTGTCTGCGTCTCACAGGCAGCTGGGACTTGTAAACGACCCTTCTTATCAAATGTTAATGCTGCCAGACCCACATTGCTTTGGGGACCAGGGGGGAACAGCCTATGTCTGCGAGGTCCTGAGGTCCCATGGAAACAAGTAATTCAATTTGCATGCAAAAATCAGTCACTAATTGCATCTTGCCTCGCTGAGAATCAAATGGAGTCCCTTTGTACTGCAGCCCGCACTGCAGAGAATGTAAGATCTTGGCAGGAAGAGTCTTTTTGTGTGGCTGTCGATGCGGAGGCATGGCTTTTATAGGCTGGAGCTCAAGGCTTGTATGATTTTACAAGAGGGATGGCCCCTGTCTGGGAAGGGCTCAACATTTGGTTTGTTCCAGCCTATTCAGGTCACTCAGGTAAAGACAGGGCAGGACTGAAGTCCTGTGCTTGACAATAGGAGAGTTCTTATTGCGAGCAGTGGTTCAAGTCGAAGACATTCAAAATTTGAATAGTTCACAGCTGAGTAGCTCAATTAAACCAACACATATTATCATACATACATGCAGTTTGACAATTCAAATCCAAAAGTTCCAAAATCTCCCCAATACCACGCTCCTCCTGTGTTGCTGCTCATGTCAGAAATATTACAGCTCCAAGTAATGACAGGTGCTAACCTATTAAATCCGCTTTCCTTGTGCTGATAATTTAGTGCTACAGTTAGTGAAGAACAGCCTGCCAGAAGTCTTTCACAGTGCTAATTATCTGCCGTATCAAGCACGCACTACAGGGAGTAAAAATAAGCATGAATATAAATTTGATTGTCCTTGAAGTGAGAAATGAGAAGGGTTCATAACAGGCTAGTATTAATACAAAGATTTTTGCACAAACACACTGTAAACTCAGAGCATGCCCCAGTTTATATTTATGCATGTCCCCAGACGTAAAGAATAGTAATTGTATCAGTGTTAATTATACATGGAGAGTGGGTTGTCCAAACAAAATTGAGGCATACAATGCAGACTGCCAGAGACTGCTGTAAATCCACAGGCATTTCATCCTGCTGTTGCTACACAATTGCCCTAAATGCAATGCAGTGTTTTTTCCCTTCAAACAAGAGGACTGCGCCAGTTGGAGGACAAAAAGACACCCCGGCGGCCGATTTAGCAGGTCATATTGCCCCCTGTTGACCGCTACGTGCATGTGCAGACTGTGAAAAAGTGGCTCTGACTTATTCATGAAATACTTGATTTCAAAAGGCCACACGAGCCTTCAAAAATATGGCGCGGCGCCACACTAAGCTACAAGAGCTAAATTCATTTAGCCACAAACAGGGCTAACACAGGCAAACGGTATGAAAATGTCAGGCCGGCGGTCTAATGGGAGGCTTCTAAATTGATCCCGCACCCTATATGGTTATGATTTTGGATGCTTCGACAGTAACCTCGCCTCTAGACAAGGCATTCACCTTTAAAATATTTATCGAGGTTTTCATAAAAGAAATGACACACAAGTTCACGCAGCAAGTAGAGAAGTGGAAGCTAAATCGTTGCAGAAGATGTATGGATTTCCTGTCAGGGCCGGCGGTGTAATAACACAGGCTGAGAGAGTGGATCCTGGCCTGTGCACTATGTAGATGAGCTTTTGGCTGTAATTGAAAGCTGGCTAATGCAAGAAGCCTGAGGAGCGCTCCATAAAACGAGGACCTGAGACAAGATTGGTATCCGAGGAGACACGCAACTGTTCTTTGAATAACCTTTTGTCAACCACTGATGGCAGAGATGTGAAGAGAAGAAGGAGCGGCAGGAGCAAAGCTAACTTGCAGGAACAATACGGGGGGTGGGGGCGGGGGGTAGGAACTGATGTACCTGACTTTGTTTACTAGTATCTACTCCCTTTCCCAATTGGTACTGTCCAGGAAAATAAATCGTCCATGAGTGCAGGGCTCCGTGGGGTGTCAGCGTTAAGTTGGTGGAGTTGGGAGATGTTTCAAATTGTATTCTCAAAGGTCACGCTCTCCTTTCTGGCAGTCTCGCCTGTCACCTTAGCTTTGTGCATGGAACCCCGCCTATTGATCTGCTCCAGCACAACATGTCCTGCATAGACGGCTGTCCAAATCACAGCATGTTAGTGATGAGGATCCACTCTGGGATGTAGTGGAGAGTGAACGTTAGGGGTTGGGGGGATGGGGAGCCTGGGGAGTGGGGCAATGGGGGGTGGAGATGAGGAGCAGGAATTATCTGCCCTATGAACACTCCGCTGTTTGCAAACTGGACAAGAGAGAGCCTCCAATTGCATGAGGCTGTTGTCGGTGGCTAAAAGCCCTGAGCAGTGGGCCCACTTTTCTCCCTTGTTAAAGCCAAGGCCAAATCGCCAGCCCCCGCAGTGTGCTTTCTCAACAAAGCGGCGTGCTGCTGCTGCAGATGTGATGGCTTAATGTTTCCTGGAAGACATTACTGCCTCAAAGGGAAGACTGGCCCTTTCTGCTACACAAACCTGATTCCAGGCACTTTTCAGCTGGACAAATAGAGAGCCACAACAGAGAGGCTGTATACTGACAGAGGTCTCTTTCCTTTCTCTTCTCGCCTCTTCTTCGACCTTTCCGTACGTGTAACAGCATTGCTGCGGCATTATATTTTCCTAACCGTGATGTATTGAAGGATCTGTTAAGCAGTTAAATGTCAAGTTTATTTGGAAAAGCCTATCGATAAAGGCCGTCATTGATTTTGGCGCTTTATTTTGCTTGCTCTATCCTCTGGTGGGGGAAATTAATCATGCTGCAAGAATTCATGTAGCCACCATAGATCACTGCGGACTCTGTTTGGAGATGCAAATAGCCACCGCCTTTTGTGTTGAACTAGCGCCCCTGGGTTTCCCGATTTGAGGAAGGATTAATGTCGGTCAGCGCTTGAATTAGCAATCAATTGCTCTGCCATCATGTAGGACATGGAACAGCTGAAGATTTGCTAATAGATGGAACTGGATCTCATTAATTTTCTGCGGCGTCGAGTATTGAGCGCAAGTAAAAATAGAGCAACCAGGGCTGCGCTGGTTCCTGCGCTGCTCCAAAAGACCAAAAGTGTGTTCACACTTGAAAGGAATCTGTCACATTTGAAAATGAAATAGCAGCCCAAACACCCCCAAAATGTGTTAGAAACTAACAGTTTAGCAATTAAAAGTGTGTTCCCAGCTCTATTGGCAGAGCACAAATGTGCTGCCTGGTTATAATAATCTAAACTTACTCTTACTTATAACAGTAGAACTGCAACATGTTAAAGTGAACATAAAAATGACACAACTTGAACTTTAATTTTGAAAACTCGGGTAATTTATATAGAAAAATATTTGTTAGCATAAAAAATAGCTGAGAGGAAACAGTCTATTTATTGAGCATACATACACATGATATATAAAATATGCTAACAATATATGAATAAATATCAATAGTAGTGCAGACATAATACCTTTGTATTTGTATTTTATACATTCACTGATTAAAAAGTATGTCTTGTAAAGATACACGAGATCTTGAACAAGTTTTCCTTGACAAATGTTGCTCTTTGACCCCACCATGTGGTTTTATTAAGAATGACAACAGTCCAGAACTTACACTCGGGGCAAGTTTAGAGTCCAGTTTTAGAAAAGCTGCAGTTATTTTGCCTCACACATGTCCTGTTTGAAGCAGAGCCTACCTTTCATTATAGAGATATTCATTCTGATTTGTTGTTGCTGTTGTTTTATTTGCACTATTGTCATTTTTTAAATTTACTGAGGAGGGTTATTTTGGGTTATATCCTTTTTGTGGTGTACACTATATTCAGGAAACTATTACATAAGTGATTGTACCACCAATTAGTTCAGTGTTCTCTTCATTATATCACTGATCGAAATCTAATTCAATAATGTATCCCATTCTTCCTTCAATTCCAATTGCATTCTTTGCATAATTGATGGGATAAGTAGTTTGAGTAAAGTTTTGCACACCGAAAGTATTTTTCAATTTGTGGGTTTTTTTTGTTTGTTTGTGTTTATTTTTTTATTTTTTTTTGCTTTTTGCTTTTCTTTTCTCAGACTTCTTTTTTCAAAGTCACGGGTGGGAAATTGCAGTGCGAGTGATCTACATGGCAGCTGTAATTCTGCAGGACTCCGAGTGGGGGAGGCAGCAGACCTCACAAGACGCAGCCTGACCTACTTTCAGCATCTGGAACATTTTGTTCTCTTCTATTCTTCCCCCTCACACGAAGGCGAGCAATAAAGCCCGGTTCACAGTCGAGCACCGACACATGATTGAGCAAATTCTCCACATTTTAGAGTCCACCTTATTAAGTTCAAGCAAGAAAAAAAAAAACAGAAAAACAAAAACAACAAAAAAAAGCACATGGATGTGATGAGGTCACTGGGTACGGGGCCTAGAGGAATTCCATCTGATTTGTGCAAACTCTTTTGTTGTCATTGTCTTACGTCTTGTATCAATGTAATCCATTTTTTAATCCTGGGGTGGCCAAGGGCACTTTGAGGAATTTGGGATATTTCGACCACTCCAGTATTTCAAAACCTGGGAACTTTCCAAAGTCAGATTAAGAGGGGCAAAAATGACTTGAGCAGTAGTGTGTTTACGCCTCTTAGACCGTGTGTGCGAAACGTGTGTGTTGCCTTTATTCGAGAACTTTGTGGTGTCTGTGGGCGAGGGAATGTGGGTACAAATGTTTCTTTCATAATGAACATGCAGAATAGAGACGTGTTGTTTAATCCTCTCAAATAAGCCCCAGTGGAACAAGTATACAGAGAACTGTGTGAGTCTTCTGTAATGTGGCTGATTTCACAAAGGCTAGATGCAAATGAGCTGATAAGGTGGAGATATGTGACCGTGCAGGTGTCCCTGCAGCCATGCAGCAGAAGCAGTGACGCACCACTTCTGCCTGGCTTCAGACCACAAATAAATAAAAAGTCTGGTCCAACTGGTCTGCTCCTGATCAGGCATGGGGTTTGTATGATCACATTCATTTCCCAGGCTACTATAAATCCATAAAAGAGGGCTTATTGATGGGAAACCTGCTGAGCTTCAGTTTGGCCTGGAGTTACTGTTTCACATCCTCTTCAGGGCCAGTACGTGCACTACTTGTATTGAACTTACTGGTCACTCACTGGCCAGCCTGCTTTATTCAGCTTGTATAGTCTGCATTGCACCCTCTGGACACTAACCGGCCACTCCCTGTGCAACCTGCATAACTCAGATCATGTAATCTACATTGCACTCTCTGCTCAATCCCTGAAACCCCCCCCACCATGCCCTTATGGAATACCGGACCCCTTAGCTTTACATTGTTATTTGCTCATGCAAGACCCTACACTCATCTGAGTTATATGGAATGCATCTCAGTTTTGTTAGCTTTCAATGATTCAAAATGAAACTGACCACTGACTGGTCAAGCTGACCAACACACTTCATATAACTTAGGCTGAAGGTCTGCAAAGTTGCAAACTCAGCCAGTGACTGCCTCCACTATATAAAAAAAAAAGGTTTTTAAACTGAACCTGTAAAATTGGATATTGTGCAAACAAAGCTGAACAAAATTGACTGAATCATTAAATATTTATTCCATATTTATTTTTCTTTTTTTTACACAAAAAAAGAATTGTTTTTTCATTGGCTTGTAGTTTTGACTTATGTAATAGAAATTATTTATGTGCAATTGGTGTAAACATTTGATTCAAGTGACTGGCATTTAAAGGAATGGAAATAAAGCTACTTGAGGCGAGTTTGGGCCTTGTGTGACAGAGAAGGTCATCCTTCTGTTTCCAGACAGAAACAGCAAAGGCAGTCAGTCTTCCAGAGCCTTTAACTTTGCAGCATTTCGTGCTGATGGGTGTCAATCGTGGTAAAAAAAATTGACAGAAAGGCACAGTTGCTTTAGACTGATTGATTGATTCTGCAGGCCATGTGTCTGTGGTATGTGCTGCTTGACAGGAAGTAGTGTTTCATTCGCCAGCATCTGCGCCCGCCAATTTGCATGTCTGTCTTCAAAACAGAAGCACTGATGTTCAGTACACTGTGTCTCCGCTACACCTCAGGGAGGGAAGTAGCTCACCACGGCCATCAAAATAAGCCCACGTGACCCATTTGAGACTTGTCTGAGATGGTTTTACAAGTCTTCGGCGATCCAGTCTTGACAGCAAAACATTTTATGACATTGTGACGTGATAAGAAACTTAAAGAGCCATCATAAAAAATATCCAGCATGTAACATTTAATGGGTGATGCATTCGTTTTGTGACACTTTGCTATGAAATCACACGTGGCTAGCCTGGTTTGTCAGCTGTGGAGCAGCTTGCTGAATTGACTTCATTTGGTCCTGCCATACCAGTTCTGTGTGGTATTTGTATGGATCCACTAATGTATGATGTTGACCTTGAAGTTATACAACCATATAAACGGCCAACACTAATAAAAGCAGTGATAGCAGTATCGTCTACTACTGAACTGGATCTTTTGTGTCATAGGTCCTTGGTGTGATTATGTCATGTTGACTGGGTTGACTTAAGTGTGGGTTTCATGGTGTCAATAATTGCAAAGGCAATTATACTAGTTAGAATAATTATAATGGTATGATAGCAAACCTCACTTATAAACAAGACAGGACATAAATCAAAGCAGCTGCCGTCAACATTACATAACTAAAGGGAGCAGTCTCATTTTAATAATGGCCCACTCATGGTGCTATTGGTGGTTTCAGTACAAGTCATTCTTGTTTTTTAGGACCTATGGATGTACAACAGCAAATCTGAGGGCAGCCGAGGGCAAAGAAAGTTCATAGATCGGGCTGAAACCGTAGTGGCGTGTTCCTTTCGTAACAGTGACTGTTGTGGTCACAATGAACGGTCACACCAAAACATCATCTGCTCTGTACATTTCTGAGGAAGTACAATCACATGACCACTAACGGATTCCTGGTGTGGGATTTTGTGAGTCTGATTAAGAGCTGAAGCCTTGACGGTCCATTTGGAGGGAGGGTTTTGGGGGAATGGGGATTTTTAGCACTAGATGTGTGAATGTTTTTGAAACAGGGGTTTGAATGAGAACTTGCGAAAACCCAGCAGATGGTTTTCCCGTCTACAGTGATTCCGTTTTTTTTTTTCTTTGCCCTTGTCCTTGAGTAAATATGGCATCTAGTTTATGTACAACCTGCATATATCAGGTGTGTTTTCATCACATGACACAATATCTTACTGAGTACCTGCTGAGTAATGGCAGTGGGCCAGGCGTTCATGGCTCAAAAGGCTGGAAATTCTCAAAGTGCTACAAAATGCATTCCCCGCAAACGCATGTATTTATGACAGCAAAGGTCAGGAGACAATCCTGAAAGCTCTAAACCGTTTAAGTCTACGTTTCAAGCTTCATGAACTACAGAAAGAAAAGCAAGCGATAACCATTTAAAGACATTGCATCTGACATTGAGCCTGTGATCACTGAAGTGTTGAAGACATTGAATGAAACTCTGTTTACCGCAACAATGTCAGGTCTGATCAGTCCACAGACATCTAAAGTCCTAATGTTCTCAGACTGTTTGGGTTTAATACCAAGCCTAAACAAACATAACTGCGGCCGCGTTCTGGCACATGTTAAGTGTGTTTACATGACTGCAACATCCGAGCTTTGGCTGACAGCCTTGCTCCAAGGCCTTTGATATCAGAGCATAGTCAGACTGCGGAAAAGTAGCTATAGGTAACAAACGCTGGGGTACTGGAGCCAAACTGATGCAATGTGCACCCCGCCAGCGGCAACAAGATTAAAAACTCTCTTCTCAATCTCCTGCTCGAGACCATGAATAGACACGACAACCGCACATGCACAGAAGCAGGGCCTGATCGAACCATTGTTTTTCTTTGATCCCCAGCATACCCTAAAGAAATGGAGAGTGAAAACTCTTGTTTTTGTCCAGTGGCCTTTCATGTCCCTTAAGACCCCCCGCAAGTGTTACATAATTAATCCAAAAGCGTCCCATGACTGATCTCATGGTGGGGCCAATCTTTTTGCATTGCACTTGGAAATCCCTTGAAACGGCTGCCTGTTTGTAGTCATCAGCAGCAGCTGGATCCAAAGTGGAACCGTTGACAGAGAGTTACTAGCATCAGAGTGCAAAAATAAATAAACACCTGGTCCTTGAAGTACTTTTCAACAAGGCAATTTTCGCAGTTTGGGCTGAGGGACCTAATGAGTGGAACATACTTTGTAAAGCAAGCCAAGATGATGTTTTCATGTCCTATAATTAGGCACTAAAAATACATGTACTGCTAGTTACGTTTAGGGATACTAGAACCCAGCAGACAGCCCCAGTGTTTACTGTGTGTTTTCGCCTTAAGCTGGGACGTCCTCAAATAACCTCCAGGCTCATGTACCAAACGAACACGGAGAAGCCGGTGTCTGCGCTGTTTTGCATGGACAGCCGTGTGTTGTTTGCAATGAGATCTTGATAGGCTGCAGACTTTTTCCTGAACAGAACAGCGTGGCCTCAAACACAAGGTCAAGTAATCGGAACAGCACAAAAAGAGCATGTACCTCTGTGAAAAAGTCCTGCCTACATCGGGACACAATCCGAAGTGGGAAACATACCGGGCCAAAAAAGTCAGCTTTCTGCTGCGAGGAGAAAAAACTTTGTACTGCCAAAAACTCACAGTAGACTTGATAAAGAGGTCTGTGACGCTTTTAAGTCTGTTATCATGGAGTGCATCAATATTTTTGCTACGCTTTGCTGGCAGGGAACACACAACAACTCACCTCTTTAACATGACTGGCCTATTCGGGTGACAGGCAGCGATAACAGAGCAGAACAGTGTGCGTGCAACAAAAAACGCTCTGTAATCACCATGCATTGCCTCCAGCTGAGGTGCCATCTAAGAGGTCCATGCATTAAGAGTCATGTGTGCTTGGACAGTAGCGCCACTTCATATAGGTTCAATCTCCCAAAGCCTCCGGGTGTGTTTTCGCCCCAGAAAGGAAAAGTGTGACTCGGCTCAGCATTACTGGATTCTCTGTGAGTCTTAAAAAGCAAATAGGTTGGAGAAGGCATGGAAATGTAATTTCTACGATGGCACATACATTTCCCAGGGAGCCACGAGTCATCTCCTTTTCCTGCTAAATTTTCCATGATGACTGTGAGGCCAGAGTTAGCACCAGGCTCGTCACAGGATGCTTTTTTCCACCGCCCTCTAAATATACCAAAAGCAGCGCTCGACAGGTGTTTCCTATAAAAAAATGAATTTGCAGACAAATCTGCTACATATATCCACCGAGTTGTACCCTTACACCCTTGTCAATAGATACTGCAATAGCATGCTATGAGAACATGCTGGGCGTGAAGCTCAGTAAGGCAGATTTACAGGATTAAGAAACAAGTTAATAGGTCATGCAGGTTTTGAGGATAATTACAAATTGCGATGAGTTTGTTCACGAAAGTCATCAATGTCAGCTACTCATTCAAGTCTCCGGAGCACCCATGTGAGGCATTTCATTATAGTTGGAAGGTTTATGGTATATGCAAATGGTCCTAGATAGGTAAAAAATGTCCAGAACATCAGGTAGCTTTCACCATATAGGGTGGCAGGAGCAGGCCCAGCGCCAGCGGAAAACAAGTTGGGGGGCAACTGAAATGCAGAGAGGGGGCGGCAATTTAACCCTTTAGGC
>JBBPCY010000032.1:5920099-5940069 GCA_037974405.1 Brachyalestes nurse | reverse complement strand
ATATGTTCGAGAACATGTATATATATATATATATATATGTAAACATATGCATCTAGTGTCATCTGACATCAGATATAATTTCATTGACTCAAAAGGAAGTCTAGATATATTTATATATAAACTAGATATATATATATATATAAAAATTATTTCTCATGTCAGGTGGTGTTGGCGCCAACAAAGTTCTCAAAGATGGCAAAAATACATGAACAGGAAATGCTGTCACCCTGTAGTTTCATGAGCATTTCGACAGTTGCCATCAGAGATAGGGGAAGTTGCGGTTAGAAGCAGTGACTTCAACGCTTTCAAGCTACTTTGTTCACATCTTGGGTGGGATGGGAAAGCCTTAGCACCAGGGTCATGTGATGCACTTCTGCATTTTGCTGCAGTATAAAAGCGAGCGAGCTATTATTAAACCGACTAGTCCTAGCTGAAGGAGCTACTGAAACAAGCTCTTGAGGCCTTTACCAATTTAGCTCGGTCTACTTCATACTCACATACGTTTTCGGTGTCTTGATTGGATGGACTATCACAATTACATGAAGATGTTTTATAAGAGTACATCTTAGACTATGTTTCATAAGACTATATTTTACAAAGATACATTTTATAAGACTACATCTACCAGTAAAGATGCTGAAAAGCGTTCTTCTGGAAGGATACCATAGAACCACTTCTGGCTCCCTCAGGAACCTTTTAAAATATTTTTTTAATAGACTTATTTTTGTAGATTAGATGTGCAAGAAATTTCTTAGAATTCATTAATAGAGTTAAAACAGGGTTCTCTACACACCTGACCCAGGCGACGAGGAGCTTACTGAGCAGTTAGAGTTGAATCAGATGTTCAGCTTGAGATACAAAAGTATGTAGTGTGGGATCTAACTGAGATAGGGAACTGAATCCTGAATTAAAACTGTAACAACCATACATCCAATTATCATTAAGGAACTGTCATTTTCAGCAACATATGCTAATGTTACAGATCCTGTGACCTGAAGACACACAGCAGTACACACACTGGGAACCCTAGTTTTGTGTTTTGCTTTTTTGAGTTGCGTAACAATGATGACAGCTAGGAGTAGTAAACAAGGCTTTATATGCATTTTTGTTGTAGTTAATTGCAGTTTGCTGGTTCTTGAGATGATCTGGCATCTCTCCCTTAATTGAGACAAGACATACCAGCAAAAGAAAAATGAAAATGACATGTCTCTCAGTATTTACATTTTATTTAGGAACAGACTGTTCCTTCAACTTGGGTGTCGACAGTAATTTTAGGGTAGTGAGGCTAGACCAGAGTGAGAAAACAGAGTAATAAACTGCATGACAGCTTGACGGCCTAAACAAATAAAAAAGCCGAATATTACTGCATTCCTTTTAGTGTGTTAAACAAGGTTCCTTCTTCATCTGGTCAGCTCTGTCTGAAGTACTGTTAGATGAATGAAGCCTGAGGCATCCTGTACAAAGAAATTTGTGTGCTGTTTTACTATTCCAGTGTCTTCACACAACATGCTGCACTGTATTCGCAGTGAGTCCCAGAGACTGGGAGACAAATAATAACATGGCCTAGGATATATTATTATAGCATTTATTAGTGCATTCGAAACGTAAGTGGAATTTGTATTTGCATCCACTAAATGGACAAAAGTATTGGGACACACCTGCTTTTCAGGGTTTGGCCTAGACCCCTTGCTTCCAAAACATTTTGGACAACGCCATGCTTCCAACTTTGTGGGCACAGTTTGGGGAAGAACCTTTTCTATTCCAGCATGACTGTGCCCTGGTGCACAAAGCAAGGTCCAGAAAGACATGGTTGGATGAGTTCATCATCATGGTTGGATGGGATGAACTAGAACAGACTTTGTGAGCCAGGCCTTTTCGTCCAGCGTCAGTGTCTGACCTCATAAATGCTCCATAGAATGAATGGGCACAGATTCCCACAGAAACTCCAAAATTGTGTGGAAAGCCTTCCAAGAAGAGTGGAAGCTGTTATAGCTGCAGAGGGGACCAACTCCATATTAAAATCTATGTATTTGAATGCAAAGTCATTAAAGTCCCTGTTGGTGTAATGATCAGACATCCCAGCAGATTTGTCCATATAAAGTATATGTTGTTATCTTATCATCAATTCATCTTATACATTCAGTGGCCACTGAGGTCCACCTGTCTGGATATTATCAGTGTGGAGGGCCTTTCTCAACTCTTCAGTGGCACTGATATAGGAGTGGTATGGTAAGATGTGTGGTGTTGGTATGTGTGTTTGTATGGAAGTTTTTACACAGGTCATTGTCGCTGCCAGGCTGAGAGTGGTCAGCTGCCTCTAAGGTGAATCATCATAGTGTTTCCAGTAAAGTGAATGTTCTCTCATCAAGGGTTCCAAGGTAAGTGTATCATGTGAGTAATTACTTGGATGTAATTGGAAGTGATTACATCACTCAGTCTCTACATGTCATGTACCGTAAAATGGCTAATTATCCCAGCGCAAATCATATTTTATTTGTTTGTTAAATTTCTTCACATCCTCTTTTGCTGGCAGAAACACCGCACGACAAGCCTGTTGAGACACACCAGCATATTGTGCTGTAGTTCCAACTCCGCTCCACCTGGGAGGCCTTGCCTGCAGGCACAGGAGACGAGCCTGCTTTCAGAGGAAAAACTGATTCAACCTTTGTCTTTTTGCCACCGACACT
The DNA here is from genome assembly GCA_037974405.1 of Brachyalestes nurse. NCBI lineage: Eukaryota > Metazoa > Chordata > Actinopteri > Characiformes > Alestidae > Brachyalestes > Brachyalestes nurse. The sequence goes on along the minus strand of JBBPCY010000032.1, from coordinate 5,937,382 downwards.
TATGTAACGGAAACCAGCTAAAAACAAATGATGCAAACATATTCAGATATTATCTTCTTAACCTCTATTCCTCCATGTCTGCAACAAAAAAAAATTGATTGTGATAGCAGGGTTATTTTGTACTTCCCAGTTAATCTTTGTTCTGTTTAAAAAACTATTGAAATAATGACTATGTCAAATTCCAAATACAGACATAAATTTTCTTTTTTTTTTTTACATTATTCTAATGTAAAGCATCAAAATTGTGATAAAAGCGCATTATGAAACACATAAAACACATTTATAACCTACAAATAAATACACATTTTTAGAAGTTATTCTTTGTCTTAAGGCCATTGGTGGAGGTTAAACCAATCAGTTAATCAAGAAATATACTCCTATGAAATGACTGCTTTTTACATTTGTCTTATAAGTAATAGTATAATGGCAAGGCTGTTTCTTTAGGCACATTAAATGAAGGAGGTCAGCTAAACCCTTTCACTACACAGTCCAAGTCTGAGCTGCTTGCATGCTTCTCTCATGTGTGCAGGCCCATGCCGTTCTACACGTGATCGCCAGTACATTCTGCTCATTGCTTGCTACTTTCTCCAGTTAAGCCCTTGTTTTGGAAATGTTCTCATCAGGGGTGACTGGAGACCCCGAGTGGTGCTCCATCAGAAGGCATTGTGAATGGTTGACCAGTTTGTTCCAGACGTACTGGACTTGCTGTCTGGCCACCAGACTTAATCCCGTGGTTGGAGGCAATTAAGGATTTAGGACGGGCTCGACCCGTTGCGCTGCTGCAAATTTGGCTGGAATTGCACACCCGGCACGGTGGGGGAGCGGCCGGCACATCAGAGCAGTGCGTGTGAGTGATCCAGAGAGAGGCGGCCCCTCCTCGCAGGTGCACATGCAGAGAGACTTTCCCCCGCAGGCGATTCCCAGCCATGCCCTGCACTTACCGTCCAGAGGGGCAGGAAAGGCCACGCCATCCCCAACGAGAGCGTGCCGTCAGCGGATGAGCGGTCAGCAGCAGGAAAGAGCTCCTTCCTGCCCCCTTCTCCTGTCCGCGGTGCCAGCATGATGTCTCTAATCTTGTCAGCGGTGTTCACTGCTCTGGGATTAATGTGTCCCGTTGGTCGGGTCGTCTCACATGCAGGGGCACCTGCCTGGGTACAGAGGGCACTGTAAAGACTGCTGGCCAACACATGTGCTCAGTTTGTTTAACAGTGCTTCAGCATGTCATAGTGGACCTTAACAGAACAGGCCTTGGTGCTTATAAAGATGCTAAAGAGTTCTTTGGAGGCATGTTGTACATGAATACTAAAAGATTTCTCGGTACATGGCCCTTTAAAAGAAATGGTGCATATTAGATGTGTGAATGAGAAGAACCTTTTGTAAAGTTTAAAGAACCTCCTGATTATGTGGAGGTCCTACAAATGAAAGGTTTTTCCAAACAAACAAAAACACAACGTTGATAGCTTAGAACCACTTCAGTGAGTAAAACATTCAGTGACTCCTTATCTGTGCCATTTGTGTCACTAAGCAAGTATTTTAGTGCTTAAGCCTTTAAGGCATTATGCTTTAAGCCATATGGGCTTCTGCTGGACTGGAACAAACTTGGCCAACATAGAGCTTAGTAATGAATGGAGCACGTAGACTTTAAGCAGGTAGTAAGTAGGGCAATGCAGTTTGACCATCTGTAAGAGTTGCGCCCTATTCCAGGAAGTGGAAGGGCTGGGTGTCAGATAGAGCTTCCTTTTCAAAAGTACTAAAGTACACCGCCTGTTTTTCTTTCCTTTTTTTCTTTTTCCAGATTTCATTGCAGCTTCCCCGTGATGTAACACCAACTATAGACATAAGCACAGAACTCTAGAGAGGATCCATGTAAATAGACGTTACTGTTCGAAGGGTTTTAATTGGGATATGCTTAATGCAGCTGCATTCTAATGTCGAAAATGCATATTAACATAAATAAAATAATGAGGTGAGATGTATAAACAAAGCCATACCAACAGCAAAACTGTGGCACTGACTAAAAATGAGATGTAGCCTTTTCATTTATCTTCTTTCAATGAGCCAAGGCAACATGAACATCTTTTAAAGAAAACAACCGAGCAGTTTAATACATGCCAGTAACCTGGATGGCCAATTAATTGCCAGTGTCTTTCCACAACCAGTAGGGGAGCTCTAGTCTGTCTCTCTCTCCTTCTGAATCAATGAGGCCTCTCTGCTGAACTGGAATGCCCTGCGTCAAGACTGGCGAGACGTGCAGGTTTAGGAGCTGCACATAAGAAATGAAACATTCACATACTTGCCGAATACCTCACAAACGGGCGAATGAGGCTTATAGAACCGCTGCCATTCCATATACTCCCACGAAGTTGGTCGGACTGCAAACGCAGCCCTGAGAGAGGTCACTTTTTGAAGAAAGCAAATAAAGGAGGTTTGAGTTTTGTTACACAACGCAAAAGTTATTACACGGTCTTCTGTGTCTTCTGAAGTCATGGAATGTCAGCTAAATGAGTTCGTGAATTGGAGGCAGTGTTATATAATTGACTGAGTCAGCTATATCTCAATTTTGTGGTTTCTAAATCACTTGGCAGGCCTTTCATCAGAAAAATACATTATTGTTTGGAATTGTTTACAGTAAAGTACGCCTTTACTGAAAGTTCTCAAGAACGTGTAATATCTCGTTTGTACATCTGTATCTTGTTGTTCGTTTTTTTAAGTAGTGTCATCATGATATGACATAAAACTGATTTATCAGTGTTACCTAAATGAGGTTTAATTTGGACACTTTCGATCTATACAGTCCCAGTTCTGCACAATGCCAGTAGGGGTTCACTCACTCTTGGGCAGGCAGGCATAGACATGGCAGACTTAATAACACCCAGGTTCAAAATAAGGAACAGGTAAAGCTTTTCATAGGACACCGGCGGTAACTGCTGTTTCTCATGAAGGTCAAAACTGTAATATAGGAACATGAAAAAGCAAACAAAAGTACTGCTTCTAAACAGACTATCCCTTAATCCAGATTTCAGACCATAGACAAATACTCAGCTGGGAGAAAATGACTGTTGTTCCCTTTCATCCAGAAATGATGCGTGTTGTCCGCCTCAGCGTATTCTACTTTTGCTTTATTTATTCACATATCAAGGGTTGCTGGGCAACGTAATATTTACCCTTCTCTCAAAACTCAGATATCACATTCAGATAACTGCTGGAGAACAGCTTTATCAGCCACAGAGAGTGCTTGATCAGTATGACTTGCCCTGTATGATATGTCTGTTGACATCACACGCACTGCAGTAAACACTGCAGTAAACACCGTCATGTTTGTGTCTGCTGAGCTCTCACGGCAGGAATTCCCATTACTACAACTTGAGCATTCCCTACATATGAAACACGAACAGTTCAGACCTGTTTTGAGTTGAGCTGGGTGTTTTTTTTTTCTTTTTCAGCGAGAAACCTTGTTTGTCTGCTGCAGTAATCTTGCAAAACACATGACTGGAGGTTCACCTGCAGTGGCGGCAGTTTTCTCACTCGACTGAAAGCTCAGCTGCTACTTCGGTGGACGCCTCAATGCTGGAAACCCTCAAAAGTCTGGGCCTAAAGCCAGTGAACAAATTAAACGTGTCAGACTGTTCTACTCAGTCACCCAGTCCATTAAATAGTGATGACCAAATGGTAGTGAATTTATTTTTCAGGATCATAGCATCTGAATGTCAGCTTAAACAGTAGACAGTTTTCTGCTCGGTGAGAAAACAAGCTGTTCTGTAGGTTAGGACTTCTCAAGCTGTTTCATGCCAGAACTACACTGTGAAACAGAAATACATGTAACATAACATTTTGAGTTCAGTAAACCATTAAAAAAAATCACATTGAATATGGAGACACCTCACCCCACAACAACCAGGCGCTTTGTCTGACAGTAGCTGAAGTGAGGAAAACTCTTAGAGTCAACTCACGGAAGGCTGCCGGACCAGACAACATTCCTGGTCAGGTGCTCAGAGGATGTGTAGACCAGCTGGCAGATGTCCTCACAGACATGATAAATATCTCTCTGAGCACCACCGTTGTTCTAACGTGGTTGAAAGCCAGAAGTCGCTGGGGATCTGCCTCAATAATTATTGTCCCATTGCACTCACTCCCATCATTCCCTTACCAAGAATGTCCAGCAGTCCACCTGGATGCTGCATGACTGGATGGCCTAGTGGTTAGGGTGTATGATCAGAGGGTTGGGGTTTGAATCCCAACTGCTAGTGTCACCGCTGAGGTTCCCTTGAGCAAGGTGCTCCCCAGGCGCCAATGCAGCTGCCCACTGCTTCACTTGGTGAATGGGTTAAATGCAAAGAAATCATTTCACTGTGTGTTGTACTTATATGACTATGCATGTGACAAATAAAGAATCTTATCTACCCACAGACCCCCCCCGCCCAGTTTTTCCCCAATCTTTACCACATTCTACAGAGGGACTGTAGAAAGCATTCTCTGTAGCTGCATCATGGCGTGGTGCAGAAATAGTTTCATCTTGAATTGCAAGACGCTACACAGTATACTGAGGACAGCTAAGAAGATTATTGGGGTCTCTCTCCCCTAATAATCGTGTATTTACATCACACGCTGCATCCGTAAAGCCACTAGTATTGTATAGTCCCCAACCACCGAGTCATTTGGTGCGGGGCCGCACAAAAAGACAGAATAAAAACAATCTGTTGATTATGAAAGTCTGAAAGATCTTTTATTTTGAAAGTAACGCTCATCTCAGTCACGTGATATGGTACATCAAAAATTTAGCCCGCAAGCTCCTGTCTGGGAAAAGGTTCCTTCACTACCAGAATGGGAAACAATTTTATCCATCACACTCCACATTCCAAACCGAATCATAACTGCAGCCACACACACATATAAACACACCCCTGAACTTCGCTTCTTCCTTCTGCAAACACGCTGCATGTACACACTGAACTGTTCGGTCTGAAAATAATGACTGACACCCCGACTGCTCCTGTAAATGTATTTTATATTGCACATTCCTGCTGTTATTTGCACGATTTATTAATTGCACTCTTAATAGTCTCTGCTGCTAGAGCACGTTTTTTGTCGTAATACTTCATTCAAATAACTGCTTTTGTTGAGCAAACTAAAGGTTGTCTTGCTCCGTAGTTTTGTTGCTCTATTGCTCTCTCTTGCACACTGTGTATGCTGTCCTATCTGCACTTAAGTAGTTCTGTGATGTTCTGTTTTTGTTCTTGTTTTTCACCATGGTCCTGGAGGAACGTTGTTTCATTTCACTGTGTACTGTGTTGAAATGACAATAAACCTTCTTGACTTGGCTGGATTTGAGCTTCTACTACTTAGAAGTTCACTTTAACCAACACAGTTTCAGCTTTTGGCTTCTATCTTTTCCCATAACAGAGTTTTCTGCCAACAGATCTCGTGTGCCCAGCCGAGGATATCATGGCCATTAGATTAGATTGATTCTTGGCATGCGGCTTGATTACAAATAGGTTCTCCACGAGGTGGATAATAAGAGACTTCATGTCCTCGTTTGGCTGGGTTGCTAGACGGTGCTACCCCACCCAGCAGCTGACTGCAGGGCTTCCTTCAAAGACTCCATGCCAGTTTGAACCAGATACCTGACCATTTAATAAAGTCTCATGGCTAGCTTTCAGCTGTGCTGTGGTAAACAAAACATGGATGTGACCCACAGTATATTAACATACCAATCAATACTGAAGTTCTTCCTTATCACACCTTTATTGTGTTGTGTAGAATCAAACTATCCTTTTAACAATACCTCTGAACATTTAGTAGAGCTGTATTTAAGGAGAAAGATTTGTGGTCTTTGACCTTTGTACTCATCAGCTTCTTGATCAAAGGTACTGTGAAGAGTTTTGGTTATATTCAGAGGTCCTTAATCTCCATTAGCAAACTGCTGATCATCAAGTTGTAGGGACTGCAGGGGTTGTGGACTGTGGATCAATTGCTTTCTTAACACAATGTCACAACTGTCCAATGGATTCACTTATACAAGAGAGCTGAAATTTTCAGTTTGTTTTTAAGTATAGGAAAACCCAGCAAAATTACTGTCCATAGTTATCAATGCAGATACCAAATGATTTTAAACTGTACTACTATATAATAAAGAGACTGTCTCTTTTTTGTCTTCTTGTGTTATATGCTGTAATTTAAGAAAGACAAAATGCTTCTGTTGACATTACTATGAGTGTGTATATTTCCAATGAAACTTTCCATTGAATTTCCATTCCAGGGCACAATCTAGAAGAGGAGTATACAGCTCTAGTCCTGGAAGTCCTGTGTCCAGCACATTTGATTCAGTTCATCATTAATGGGAAATTCTGCTCATTTTGTAAAAAATATTTTTGCATAATGAAATGATTCAGATATAAAAGCTAAGAATTTTACAGAATTGCTCGCAGTGGCGGTGGTAGGAACCAGATGTCTGAAGCAATTAACGCTTCTAAAGGCTCCCTACAGCAAGTTAATATGCTGCTTGGTGCCTCAGAAATAGTTTTATGATTGTTTTGAGAAAAGCAATTGGCCTATAATATTTTTTATATCAATGATGGAGAGTTACAAGCAGGGTGTTGTAAGACAAAATAGGCCCAAAAGAAATATGATGTTTTCAGACTTTCCAGTATTACCATTATTAGCATTACATAAGAAGACTCAAAAGCACATGTTAGTTCATGTGGATGTGAGTTTGGATTTCTTTGATTGGGTCTTAATCACTGAGTTTTGCAAAGATGCAGACATTTAAAAAAAAAATCAGGAATCCCCTTCCAATCACAAAGTTCAGTGTTTGAGTGGGAGAACAAATTGTGTGGGACACCAGGCCATTAAAACCACCTCTGGAGTAAATTGTATAGTTCTAGGGAAAAAAGCAGAAACTGAAGAGCAGAACTTTTACTGGATGGACATACCTCAAACCTTATTAGGTGTTTCATGCCACACATCTTATTTACAATAATGGATGTCTGAAGAACCACTGACATTGTTCCATTGACAAATATTCCATTAAATCATTTTTGCTTCCAGCTAAAATGAGACTTCAAAGGGTTAATAATCACATAAAAGTACATTTTGAAAATCTTTTTTTTTGCTTTCACGCTTTCTTTAAATTGGTCTCGTGCCAGTGGGATTATGAACTGTCAGCAGGAAAGGATTTCCTGGATGGAAAGAGGAGGAGAAAGACACCCTGTCAGGATGCTGGCAAAAGCTCATTTCTCAAATACAGGAAAGAGACACAGAGATAGAAAGACTCAGCCTTTTCCTTTCACTTTCACTGCGTTCCCATGGAATAAATCTCAATCTCAACATATAGGTCAGAAAAAAAGAATGATACACATGAAATTTCATTTGAAAACGACATTACTGGGTTTTAAATTTTTTTCATTTTACAAATTACATCACAACATTCTCGAATCAGCTGAAATGCGCTGATAATCTAATGCTGTGTCTGGCCTAACCACAGCCCCTCATTAGGACAGCTGATGTAAGATTTGGTAAGAGCGTCTCCGAGACCTTCTTATGCAAGGGCCTGTATGTCTCTCATTAGACCAGCGTTAAAAACTAAGAGTAGCATATTACGAAGTCACTGCAGGCTTCACTCCTCTCTCAAACTGACGCAACAATAAATGAAGTGGTCTGGCAGCTGTTTAGTGCCAGGAAGTGTGTGCTCCATGAGACAAATTGAGGTATCATGCTGACCATTATAATCTCCAATAACTACATCATACAAACTGCATACCTGTAATAATGATGCAATTGTACAGTACAGCTAAATCTGTTCTTTTTAACATGACCTCACAAAATAATTACTTTTATGGTTCAGTATAATCTCCCAATTTATTTGTCTTGTAGGATCTCTGTTCTGTGTTTTTGTTTTAGTAGTTCAAACTTATTGTATTTTTTTTTTTCCTGAAGACTACTGTAAACAGTCAAAATAGCCATTGTATTAATAAGTGGGCTTTTAAGGGCCACCGCTTCCTTTTCCAGCAGGAAAAAAGAGAGCTGTTTTATTTTTCACAGCCCTGTGCCTGGGTTTGGGCCAGTGACCGTCCTCTGAACTCGCATCTGGAGCAAAAGACAAGCCAAAGATAGCTGAAATGTTTTTTTGACTTTATTTGCCAAGCTTTTGACCTTCTGCAAGCCAAGCCGAGCGTCTGCGCCACTCGCATTTGCCAAGCGCTGTTCTGTCCCTAGCCGTGTCTATCCTGAACAGCTATAATATGCATTTAATCACAGAGGGACTGAGCTATTTTTTGCAACACATGCAGCAATGATCACACCCTGCTGAGAGTAAGCTTTTCTTAATCTCACTCCCAGATTACAATAGGCAAAGAATATGCATCAGCAGATCCTCCTGTACTCCTCTGCCCAGTAAACAAACAAACGAATAAGTAAATACAGCTGATAGTGTTTTTTTTAACACACTCTATCAGCTCTATAAAAGATTAATAATTATTAATGGTAATTATTAATCCTTTGAAACTTCTGTAATTTTTTTTTTTTCTGAGATCATACAAAGATGTGAGATAAGACAAACAGTTAAGAGTAAAGTGCCGGTTGGAGAGTAAAACAAGTTTTTGCTCACCCTCCCAAGAGCCATGTTGCTATTTGTCCCACCCGAATCCTAAATGAATCCTAAAAAACATTTATTTATAGGTGATTTTTTTTTTCATTCCTAATATATGGCCTTGATTTATCTGCACAGTTGGTAGTTCTTGCAGGCCAACATTTTAGCACTAAATATAGAGCTTCGGTTCCCTTAGGGAGAGAACTGCAAATAGGACACAGATTGGCTTTTTCCACGTCTTAAACCTCTTGCATTGCCAGTTTCTCACGTCATCACTTGGAGAGTGGAAGGGAAAAGGCATAAGAAAGCGCCTTGTGGTCGGTTAGGTGGGAAAAACAGTGATGCATCAGCTGTTTTTCAAACTAAGCTGGAGACTTCAAGACAGGAAAATGTGACAGAATCAAATAGTAAAATCGGTCACACTTTATATGAAGTGTCTCTACTAACTGTGTATTAACACTTAAACGATGCATTAGTGATGTATTTACCATTACATTTGGATTACAGTAATTCAGCTTTAGCTTATTTATGTGTCAATTTCAGTTTTTACTCATGTCATTACATTAGAATACATTTTTATAATCACATGCATAAAAAGTTAGTATAATTAGATAAGCTGTACTAATGTAAACCATCTATAATAGTGAGTATATCACTAGTAGTTACATGGTTGTAATGTATAACAAGTGTTACATACACTAAAGGGTGGCAGGTTCAACCCCCGCCCCACTTTCTACCATTGTGTCCTTGGGCAAGTCACTTAACCCTTAATTGCTCCAGAGGGACTGTCCCTGTTAATAATGATTGTAAGTCACTCTGGATATGAGCCAAATGCCCCCTTTATCCTTTACTAAATATAAAATAGGACAGACATATTACATAAAAATATATTTGTTTAAAGGGCTCATATCATGTAAAACAGAATATTCTTCTTTTGTTTTGAGAAAAGAGTTTGATTCATAAATGATGTTAAAATAAGAACAAGACTGTAAATATTGTTTAGAATTTTCTTCATATTTGTATCATATTTGTATGTCTATTCAACCTAAAGAGTGTTTCGGCCTGTCCTGCATTTTAGATGAGGTTCAGTACAGGGCAGCCAACTGGAACAGAGGTTGTTTACCTGCATCAGTCTTTAAAGGCACAGCAACAAAAACAGAAACAGCCTGTTTTACTTTGGGAGATTAGGCGTGGTTGGAAAAATGGATTTATGATTGTTTATGGAACACAAAAGAGCACAAATGTCAGATGTGGACCATGGAAAACAAAGGAAAAATGAGAAAAATGTATAAATGTTAGCCCAATAAAATAATAGGAAAACGATCAAACAAGAATTAATCCGTTTTTAGCATTTGATCAATGACATTTGACTATAAATTTATTCAACTGAAAGGACCTCTGGGTATGTAAGTTCAGGCTCAGGGTGTCACCGAGTTGATGTTTTCAGGCCCATTTGCAATGACCTTACTGTGATTAAATGTTCCTCCCTGCTCGTGTTGTTTTTTAGTTGCATAAGACTGAAATGTCTCGTTGATTTTGCCAGAATCGCATAAACTTGTCGACGTTCATTGCTTGAGCAACTGTGAATGATTAACAAGCTGGCAAACATCAGCAAATCGATAAATCCATATCATTCTGCAATCAAGATGTTCTAGATAGATTAAATTAAACTGTATCCAGTCCTTGGTAAACACTTGTTGCGCTGCAGTTCTGTACAGTATATTAAGTCTAATCACTAATCGAACAAGTGTGAAAGTGTCTGTGAAAATGTTCTCCAGTGAATGCTCCCGGGGAACTCTGACGACCCAGACGGTCACTGGGGATCGCTTCATGTTGATTATTAGGAATGTATTTCCGAAGCTGTTCTGCAGTGTTGGCAAACAGCTGTAGACTTTGCCTGTGTATCAAGGGTGTGCTTCTGTTTTACACTTACATAAGGCCAATGTGGACCCGCATCAAGTTTCAGAGTACATTTTTCGTGAACAAAGCCAAAGCTCAATGGGCCACAGTCTCTCAATGTTTTTATCAGACAAATATCCTGCAGCAGGACAATATTACCAATCATGTTTACATGCACTCTGTTTTCTACAGGTATTTAAAACCAAGGCGAGCTTCGTCTGAACCCAGACGCTTGGTTAAGGTTCACAGCTATAAAACAATTAAAGCCATATGTGAACCATGGCTGAAATCGCAAAATCCGCTGGCACACAAAAAGAACACTTCTACTCTTGACTTCTTCTGTGTTTTGGTTTAAGGTTCTAATTTTGGACTGAGTTCCAGTCGCTGTTTTGGAAGCTCTGACTTTGAACGAGAAAAACAACATGTTCATTCATTCAGGAATGGGTGTGCCGACTGGTAAACGATTCCATAGATGTGGGTCACAGACTTGTGTGTGGCTGTGTGTGGGTGGGTGAGGGGTATGTGTGTGTGTGTGTGTGTACACAAGAGAAAAAAAGCTTATTGCTTCCACAGAACAGGGTGTTATTGGAGAGCTGAGCCAGGAATGATGCTATATGTGGCAATTGCTAATTGATTAATCCGTCGGCAAGATGTCAGAAGTCTGGACCCGTGTTGCTAAATAAAAACAGGGCCACCTTAAACCTCTGTAGTCCTAAGATCTTAAGAGCCTTCTGTAATTAACCGTCAAAGGTCAACAGTCTGTACTGTTTTTTTCAGTACAGTATTGCATAGGGAGTTGTGCCGTAAAATATATTTGCATTTGATTCCCTTTCTGTATGGACAAGTTTCATCTTTTTTCCATGTGTTTTGATGACAGACAAACATGGTATCATCAACAGACAAGAATGATGTTCATGTAATTAAAATAACAACAATTACAACAGAATGTCCAATGATGGCCTCAATAACAACAATTATTAATATGCAATTATTAACAGTTACAACATTACATCAAATTTGTCTGTGCTTTGTTGTAACCTGTGATGGGAGGTAAAATATAATGAAGAAGACAGCTAGAAAATAAAATATTATTATTATATTATTATATATAACATTTAAATGACAATTAAAGTAGCTAACATGTTCTCATTTAGCCAATAGCAACATCTTCTATGATTTTTGACAGCAGCTGGACAAATGTTGCTTCAGAAAAACTGTGGACTCTTTTGGTGCCACAACAGTAACTTTTTCTTAAGTCTTTCTTAATATTTTTTTGCTTACTGACTCGTGTGTGTCACCGAATTCAATCCTATGTTAATTTTAGTCATTCTCTTGCTGTCTGTGATATAGCATCATTTTACAGACTGTCAATAACTCACAGTGACAGGTATCCTTACAACAAAGCCTCCCAAGAGAAATAATGCGTCGTCAATATTAAAATAAATTCAAAATTCAAAAAATTATTTTTTAATATATCCTATGCTCAGATTAATCACTTCTAGAAATAAATGAAATTCAATTCAGCTTGTTGATATGATCCACTGTATTGTCACTAACTGTATGTATTTGGATGAATATATATTCCAATGTATTCAAGTTGGAAAGCTGGCCTTACTCAAACAACAAAGAATTGTATTGAATCAATTGTCTTTTCCTTTGATTTACCAGACTATTACAACTAGTACAACTTGTCCTTGTTCCGGAAATGGACTCTGGATATAATTGTTTCACTGAAAAATACACTAGAGTCATACATTTCTGGCCCATGAATAATGTTGATCACAGTCAAGATTGAGCAAGACTGCTGAAAACTCATGGAGCGCAAACGTCAGGTTTTAATATTCAGTCATTGCAACAAGGTTTAGTGAAGTCACACATTAAACTGAATACCAGGTATTTGGTGCGAGCAATGGGCTTTGAACTATGCAACATGATACCTAGCCTCCAGGAGCGTGCCTTTAATATGTACAAGTATGTCAACAGGTTTCTGAGTGTTATCTAAGCCACGGTTTTACTAAGAATACATCATTCCACACTGGCTGGATCTTTTAGAAGCTCCCTTATCTTCTCATGAGTCAATCTTTAAAGAAGAATCTTCACTGGGGGCTTCCTGGAGCTCTCATCTTTTATCTCAGGCACAGTCTGTCTCAAGTCCGGTTATAATTTTAACTTTGTTCCCTGTAAAGTTCCTCACTTTAGACGAATTCTACACTGAGCGTCAGTCCAGTTTGTGCAGTTATACATTAACGTAACTCAATATTTCGGAAGGAAGCTGTTTTTTGAGGCTGTTGCATTAGTGTCGACACCCCCTCCCCCAAGCGGTCTGAATCTCAATCACATTCCATAGCAAACTATGAATGCACACATGTATATTTAAGTATGGGTGGAGTTGGGTTGTTAAGAAGCGAGAAAGGAGCTACGTTTGCACTGAAAGCACAAGACATGACGCGAGTCTTTCCATGAGGGGTTCCCTCTGAGTGAGCCTCGGATACAAACACAGACAGCACTCTGGCCTCGGCCATGTGTGTTTTTCTCATTGAGAAACAAAGGCCTTGGCAACAGCACTGAGTCATCGGCAGACAGTTAACTGATTTCAGTTTCGCTCAGCAGAGGCAAGAGAAAGCAAGGAAAAACCAGATCTAGCTGGTTTTGGATTGTCTTCTGGCTGTTTATGTAGACGTATAGACCTGCAGCAGGCACAATAGCACCAAACCGGCTGTTTTCCAATAGCAAATGCTTAACCAGCAAAATTTCTCACACAGCTTTCCTCTTGGGATCGTCCTATAAGACACAGTTTCTTGTACCTTCTGCTTCTAATAAAACAATACGTGTTACTGAAGGAATTATGAACTTGTTTTTCTTCCATTTGTGTGTGTGTGTGTGTGTGTGTGTGTGTGTGTGTGTTTTATTTTGTGTTTATGATGTCACCTCCAGCCTGTTTTTGCTGAAAAATAGCCTTTTCCGTTTAAGCTGACAAACATCTTGGGCCGAGGATTGTTTATACGTTCCCCTCCCACGTTAAATGGGTAGGATAAAGTTGCCGAGTGACTCATGGGTTAAAAAAAAGGTAAATGAGTTTAAAGACTCAAATTTAGAACCCTTGCAATTTTACATGTTTATTTAGCCTAACGTTTTTGGCCCTGCCCATGAAAATATGAAATGAGCCGATGCAAGTAGGTGTGAAAATGTATGATTTTGCCGGCCACCGCATCGCTAGCTGAGGCTGTAATAGTACCCAAAATACCACAGAAGTATGACATAATACTTTTTTATGCTGGTTCTGATAGATGAGGTGGGTGTGGGGAGCAGTCGGATGACATTTTGGGCAGCCAATCAGCGTCGCTGCCGCTGCTGGAGTGGTGAGTGGTTGCTACAGCAAATGTGTGCTTCACTTCAGCGTTCAGGGTGTGCTGCATTGCTTTTTGACAGTTGAATCCAGGCCTTGGGAGGAGAGACCCAGTTTCAGCTGCTGACTCTATGTTTTCCATGGAGAATTTCCATATATGTGCATTGCATTACATTCCTGCAAATTGCAGTGCCACTGTTTTTGAACCACAGAGCAAAGCAAATAAAGCCAAAGCAGTTCTTTAAAAATGTTTTAACGGATGTTTTAAACAGATTTTCTGACTGTACAATACTGTCGTCCCTTGTGTGCACAAATGAATTAAACAGTTCTTTAGTATTTTTATATCTAAATGCTGCAGCACATGGAAGAAGCGTGCAGACAGACAGCGTGTGGATCCACGTGAGCCCCCCCCCCCGACTGCGTCATTCGGGCTGAGCCACTTCCTGCTCTACTTCCTCTTGTCTCTGTTTGTAGCCATAGCCCATTGCCATGGGAACAGTGTCCTAGCCTACATAGATAAAACATTGTTCTGACATGACCGCACCAGTGGGGAAACTCTGAGGCCGATGCAGGACTCCCATTCTGAATCAGGATCTCAAGCTCAAAGAAAAATGAGAACTTTTACAAACTCCTAAAGAGAATGAAGCTCTCTGCCAACTCACGGTGGGCAGTAGCTGTTTTTAGGAGGATGAGGTCAGCTGTGACGTTGTCTGGCAGTTTTCCTGAACTGACTCAGGGACTTCCCCACAGTGCAGTTATTCACCCAAACTTTAGCCTTTTCTCTACAATTACTAGGTCCTGCGTACTAAGCCTTTTGCATGTTACGTATAAACTGTCCCGGTTTATAAGTGTGAAGAGTCCATTTGTCAGACATGAAGACACCACACCACAGCACACAGTTTGAACAGTACAGAATTGTTATCTGCATTCAACCCATGTGAAGCAGTGAGTAGCTACTTTCCTCAAGGGTACCTCAGTGGTGCCCCTGGCAGTCTTGGGATTTGAGCCCATGACCTTCCGAACACTGGGGCAACTCCCTAACCACCAAGCCTCACACCAGCTGAAGCTTGTACATGGACAAATGCAAAATATGCTGTTCTTCCTCCCGCATATGCATTTGAGGGAGGGTCACACAAATCAGGACTGAGCAAAAAGGAGGTGAAGATATCAGCTGATTACATATTCCACCGGATTTACTCGAGTCTGAGCAACCTGCTGTGACCGGTTGTCTCTTGATTTTCCTCTGCCTTTTAAAATATGAGATGGGGTGTCCTGCTGTTTGAGACCTAGCAGACACAGCAGTCTGAGGCTCAGCAATGAGCCTTGAGCCTCAAACACGAACTGAAAGAATCATTATGACACCAGGGACCAGATATATGAGAAGACATGGCACATGATTCAGCCATAATACACGTGCAGTCTATCCCTGACTCCCAGATTTTCTTAACTGGAGTAAAATGACATCCCTTTAGAATGATATGGAGGTAAATGTATTAACACCTTCATTACTGAACTTGCTTTTTCTGTAATGTTTTGAGCTGCTTACAGATTCCAGGATAAGCTGCAGTCTTATTAAACCAACCACTCATCTGAGGTATGTTATGTGCAAATATTGTAGTCACAAGAAGGCACACATGTACATACATCTAGCAATCTCCACTCAGTGAGCCTCCTGAAAACAAAGTGTTGTAGTGTATGGAAGCACTGATGAAAGACCGACTTTGCGCAATCTGTTGCATCTAACACTGACGCCATAAGGTTCTCAGGCGAGCCACTGTTTAAAGTAGTTTGTCAGTGATATACTCCCACAGAATATTCTGTATATAACAATGAAGGAGTATCCCACCTACTCCCGTAGCTGGGCAGGACACAGATGTCTCACTCATTGCTTTGTACGTTGGATTTGTATTTTGCAATCCACCCACAACACTAAGCTGAGTCACTCCGGCAGAACACACCTTTCGAACCAAACCTGAAGGAATGCTAGTCTTGCCACTCATATGATGTAACATTTCTCCATACTGTCATCAGACAAAAGAACAAACAAATATGGTTTAGTAGCATAAACAGTTAAAGGCTAAAAGTTTCACGGTTCAGAAGGTACACATTAATGTAATTGCACTCGGTGAACTACAACACTGAAACTGAAAGCAGTGCTCTCCCTGTAATTTCCCACTTTCACTGTTGGGCTGCAGATTTCCCCTATTTCTCCATGTTTCACATGCTCCTCCACTCATCTGTGGGTTGTCTATGTAACACTGAATACTGTTTGACATCCAAATGTACTCTAATATAATCCAGACTCATTACTCTATAGTCTTTTTCAAAGCATGGTCATCATCGTGTCCTTTCTTGTTTATACCATGTTGGAGCAAACCACAGGCACCGCAAATAGCAGGTGTCTTTGTAACAGTAGCTTCATGGAGCCATGCTGATGTCCATGTCACCAGTTTGATGGAGGATATGCATGTACATCACTGTCCTCTTGACCTGAAATGGATCCCATACACCTCACTTAGCACATGGAAAGGGTCAATAGTGCCATTGCTCCTCGTTGTACATCATGACAGCTGCTGGATTTGGCTCTCACTTAGCAGGCTAACGAGACCTTCACATGCAGCAAGTCAGCTGGTTCAGAAATAAAGGTCAAGCATTTTTAACATCTGATGCAAATTATGCTACGCTTCAGCATAGTTGCTAAACACTTCATCAGTTGTTGTTCATTTAGACAGTTTCTAGCACAAAACCCATTTGATTAATGGGGACCGGTTGCATTAGCGAAGTGAACTAAATTAAAGTCACTTTTCTGTGTAATACACTTACACTAACTAAGGACTCTATTGGACCTGATTTACTCACATATATTCTTCTGAGCAAGTAAAAGAAACGAAAAATGGAAGAAACTTCCCCGGTTGGGTGTGAAGACACCACACCACAGCACACAGTGTGAACAGTACAGAATTGTTATCTGCATTCAACCCAAGTGAAGCAGTGAGCAGCTACCTTCCTCAAGGGTACCTCAGTGGTGCCCCTGGCAGTCTTGGGATTTGAGCCCATGACCTTCCAACCACTGGGGCAACTCCCTAACCACCGGGCCTCACACCAGCTGAGGTGTGTACGTGGAAAAACGCAAAATATGCTGTTCTTCCTCCCGCATATGCATTTGAGGGAGGGCCACACAAATCAGGACTGAGCAAAAAAGAGGTGAAGATATCAGCTGATTACATGTTCCACCAGATTTACTCGAGTCTGAGAAACCTGCTGTGACCGGTTGTGTCTTGATTTTCCTCTGCCTTTTAAAACATGAGGTGGGGTGTCCTGTTGTTTGAGACCTGGCACTGGCAGCAGACACAGCAGTGAGAAATGAGCCTTGAGCTTCAAACACGAACTGAAAGAATCATTATGACACCAGGGACCAGATATATGAGAAGACATGGCACATGATTCAGCCATA
>JBBPCY010000032.1:5909568-5919831 GCA_037974405.1 Brachyalestes nurse | reverse complement strand
CTCTCTCTCTCTCGTTCTCTCTCTCTTTCTCTCTCTCGCTCGCTCTCTCGCTGTCTCTCTCTCTCTCTCTCCCTCTCTCTCTCTCTGTCTCTGTCTCTCTCTCTCCCTCTCTCTCTTTCACTTTCTGTTCCCTTCTCGCTCTCAATCCTTGATCTTCTCACTCATCCCTCCACCTCCTCCCAAGTTCTTTCTTCCTCTCTCTCTCTCTTTCCTCACACTCTCTTGCTGTCATTCTTTCTCTGTGTCCCTCTCTCTCCTTCTCTCTCTCTCTCCGGTTGGGCATTCTGTGCTGTGACTGATTGGATTGGGGTGACTCATGCTTGCGTCTTCTGAGTGAGTGTGTGTTTGTGTATATCAGTATGTATCTGTGTGTGTGTGTTTGTGAGATGCTGGCTCAGACCTGCTGACAAAACCCAAACTCAGTCTGCATCTCTCTCTCTCTCTCTCTCTCTCTGAATCATATCTTCCCTGTTATATCATAGCTCAGTCCGTATTCCTCAGCTCTGCTCTCTGCAGCTGTTCTGCGAGTGATAGAGTATAAGTAGGTCGCCACTCAAATCAACAGTTTCCAGAAGTGTGGCAGATTGTTTTCACAATCGCATATGGGCCTATTTGAACTAGTATACTGAATAAATCAGCATTGTTGTTTCTCTATGGTAGTGAGATGGGAATCTCTGAACTTCAATCACTCTGTAAAAAATATAAGGATTTCAGTTACACAGATATCGAATGATGTTTGCAATAAAACAGAATCAACCGAGACTCACAAAGTGCAGCACTATACCTGAAACAAATGTAACTGACTGATTTTCAGTATTGTGTTGTAACACATTAGTCTTTTATGTCTTTTATACATTGATATTCACTTTGCGTTGGATCATGAAAAAAGTATTACTCCATTCAACATCATACAGTTCCATATGGTTTGCGTACCACTGGACAGAATTTCTTTTTCTTAATCTTCAGCAGGATAATGATTCCAAGCATTCTTCAAAATTGTCTGAAAATTATATCCAGCCCAAAGAAAAAGTCTGAGAATGATGTCTTGCCCCCCACCCGCCATTCTCCAGATCTTCAATTCAATTCAATTCAATTCAGTTTTATTTATATAGCGCTTTTTACAACCAAGTTGTCACAAAGCAGCTTTACTCTTCTGGAGTGACACTGCCTTGAAAGAGGCTTCTGTGGTCATGGTGTCCCAACTTCAAAACCCACAATAACCACTCTAATTACACCCAATTAAAGTGTTCACAGTGGCACAGAAGAACTCCTATTAAAGGTGTTTTCAAGTTTTTGTAAAGAAGATATCTAAAGAACCTGTTTAAACAGTATAGAGAATATATACAGGCTTTAGCCTAATATTGTATGGAGTGGAACAAAATTTGTTTTCTCACTATGTAATCAAAAACAAGAAATTATATTGACAGATTTAGTTCATTCTCCATCTTTTGGGATGCCTGGAACCATCACCTCTCTAAAGCATTGACTACTTGGCTATCTTGTTTGCTAGTTAGCTGAATTTATTGGCTTGTTGGGAAAAAAAATCTGCAATGTTTCATGCCCACTGATTTTGACATTAGGCCTGGGATGCTACACATATTTCTATAAATCTATAAATCAGGACAAAAGTTATATAATAATGAAAAATATTCACATTTTCTTTATTTAAAAGCAGTGTCTAAAGAACCTGTTTTAACTTCCACAAAATATGGATGGAGGTTTTCCAGCAGGCTAAAAACATTGTCCTGGTAAAGCAGGCTTTGGGGAAAGGACCAAAAATTGTAGTCAGAATGAGATTTAACCACAATAGACACATTATCTATTGCATTCAGCAGCAACACTTCCATCCAGTTTTTTTTATGTTTTAGTATAAAATTTGTTGTCACAAGTAATGGCGGGAAATGGCATCATTATGTAAAACATCTTTCAAAATCACTTTACTGGAAGCAAGTACATTAATTTACATGTTTTCATCTCACGGTTTGCAAATTGTGAAGAAAGACAATAGAAACCTACCTGATATAACATTTGAATGGAGAAAATGTTCTGGTGATTGATGTCAACCATATGATAGATGATGGATGGTGAGAGATGAAACTTGGAATGTCACTGGGATTCATCTTGACTGTCACATTCCTTTCTCTTGTCATAAGAGTGGCTGTGCATCAAAGTGTGAACAATGTGCTTAAATCCTTTAATTTCCTCAGGGTACATTGTGTGGAAGTTTACGCTAAGCTGGCAGGTCTGGTATGTAAGCTGAGAGGAGAGAAAATAGGTTGAAGTTGAAGTTGACCTTCTCTGGTGTTATAAATGACCTGTGTGATCAAACAGAGCAACAGCTGATCCAACTGACCTTCACACTTACGGATTGACCAACTCTTTACATGACAAATAGGGTTAATACTTGGCTGGTGGGTGCCAGAATCTGGTCCTCTGTAGACCTGATACCAGCCCTTGAAATTTAAGAGCCTGAACGGTCCTCCTTTGCCAAGACAAAGTCAAGACAAAACACATATTCCTTTGCCAAGTCAGCTAAAAAGTTATTTTAGTGTTTATCAGCCAAATATAGAGGCTTTAGCAGTGTTCTAATATTGTATGGAGTGTGTAATCAAAAACAAGAAAAGACCTTAATCGGAACCAACAGAGCTCACAGATTGAGTTCCTTTTACACCTGTTGGGACGCCTGGAACCATCACCTCTCTAAAGCATTGATTACTTGGCCTGCTGGACTTGTTTGCTAGGTAACTTATTGGCTTGTTGGTAATCAAATAAAATTCTTCACTGTTCTACACTGTTCTCCCACAGATTTTGACATTAGGCCTGGGATAATTTAAAAAAAATTTTCTATAAATCAGGACAGAATGATATAATAATTATAAATATTCACATTTTCACTCTATAAAACCACAGATGTTTTTACACCAAGACACATCAAAGCAAAAAACATACACATTGTCACAAAACCTGTCTGTCACATTAGAGCTCATGGTTCGTTCATTCCCTTTAATGCTTGGATCGACGAGCTGAAACAGAGACACATAATCCTTCATACAGGCACACACAGCTGAAGAGATTTAACTGAGAGTCAGATTAATTTTTCTTCGACACAAGCAAAAAGGAAAAATAAATTAACTTTGTCACCATTACTGCTCTCTGTTTTCACTTTTTCTTTGAACACTAAATATTAAACAATTAAAATGACATTTAGAGTGTAAAATATCGTCTCTGATGACATGTTCCCTATTAAACCTGTCGCACCCACTGTGCACTGAAACACAGTAAAGCCAGCAATGGAGCTTCAGATTTTGGTGCCAGCTACAAAGGAAAAACAACAACAATTAATCGTATTTATGTCATGGTCCACGTGTTTTCCCCCAATGTCCACATGAGTTTCCTCCAGGGACTCCAAAGACATGTCGCATGCCACGGATCAAAGTCAGGGAAATTGGAGAGGTTAAATTGGTGTGACTGTGTGTGTCAGTGTGTTTGTCTGTTTGTCTGCCCTGTGTTGGACTGGCAACCAGTCCAGGGTGTTTCTCTGTCTTTCACTCCATGGCTGCAAGGACAGACTCAAGCACCCCCCCACCCTAGTTAAGGATAAGCATGGTGGTTGTATTTGTGATTTGTAATTTGCGGTTATAATTGATATTTATTAATAGAAGACACGTATTTTTTGAGACTAAGGATCCCAGGGTTAGTGCACCTATATGTACAGTAAAGCAATTGTTTTCTTTTAAGGGTGAACTAGCATTATCTATCAGCTTAATTCTAACTGTGCTAACAGTAAATAACAGTGTGTTTTTTTGCATCTTCTCACATATATCTACAATTACACACAATCATGTGTAAAATCAAGCACCATGTAGATCTGATGATGGTGTAGCTTAGCTGCCTCTATACACAACTAAAAACATTCTAAACATAGCACAACTTATTCACACACCATTGTAGTTTGTATCATGTTGCTTCGTAATGGTGACAAATCATCACTTGGAAAAAAACTGTCACTGAAAAGAACTGGACTGTCAAATGTTAGCAATGACTGGGAGGATCAATGGGTTAAAGCGGGTGTTTTGTATACCAGCGTCATGGGTTCGAGCCTCATGTCCCTTCCCCACAGCTAGTGGTTAGGGTGTTGCCTTGCTATCAGTTGTGGGTTTGAACTCCAAGTGGTGCCACTGAAGTACCCTTGAGCAAGGTACCGTCCCTACATGGTGCTCCGTGGGCACTATGTTCCTGGCTGCCCACTGCTTCCTTTGGGTGAATGGGTTAAATGCAGAGAACACTCTCAAGTACTGTGGCAGGTCTTGTTGGTACCAGAAACTATGGAACTGGACCAATGGAAAAAGCCCAGGTTCAAGTTTTCTGGTGCTACAGGATATACAGTGAAATAAAAACTTCAGAGTAAAGTCTTGGTGTCGGTTTCAGTATAACATCACTCCTCTGATTCTTTTCTTTTAGATTTTGCCGGAAATTCCCAACTATGACATCTGACTGAAGTCCACTCAGCAGTAATGGTAAAACCAAGCGAAGTTCCAGAGTGGTGCATTTACACGAAACAGGAAGTGCTCCACTCTCACAGCCAAACTCAGGGTTGCCTCAGCACGTAATGTCATTTTTTTAAACACTATTGACAAAAATATACTGCTGCGTATCACTCCACCTAATGTTGCTACTGGTTTCCATAGATGGCATGAGTGAGTGAGTGAGTGAGTGAGTGCATCCCGCGCCTCATATCGCGTTATGACTCAGATCAGTCAAATTAGCCGTGCATGCGGTGGTTTGCAAAACCTCTGCAAAATGATGATGTCACTCAGGTTTCATCTAGCGATGATCACTAGTAAATATATTTTCCCTAGCAACCGGTGTGATTAAAATGGAAGAGCTTTGGATTATTAGCCTAGTCATTTAGCATGAAAGTAAATATAGCTGTTTGTAGTCTCTGTAGCCTGCAGCCATTTCTGCTAGCATAAACACAAAAGCAGAATGAGACAAGCTGTTTAAAGGCCCTCTCACACAGGTGAGCGAACACGCCATAGTCTATTAGCTCCAAACAGCCCGCACATGTGTTTATGTGTCTGTGTGCTGTCCAGTCACCCAAGAGAGCCCTACTGACACACATAGCAGTTAGCAGTGGTTTAATACGTTCAGCCAGGAACATTGGCCCATATGGCATCGCACCGGCTGGATTTGCTCTATGACCCTACGGCAATTAATCACACAACTCAGGAGGTCACTTAACCGTTTCTTTCTTTACTCCTTAGGCCTTGTTCAAGTGACAAAAAACACTGAATTACTTAGCCTCAGTTTAGATAGGCTATCAAAGTTCAGTTTATAGCAAAGGTCATTTGCAGTAAAACGACTGTAATAACTGGTGAAGTCAGATAAGGAATCATGTCTGTGGTATGATAGATGTTAGCAGTTTATAAGCCTTTATGGCCCAGTGGCCCTTCCCATGTTTAATAGATTCCTCCCATCTGGATCTAGTGATTTATGCTTTAACTAGAAAACACCATGATTCATGTTTACACTATCAAAGGAATGCAGCTTCAGGAGAGAATGAATGACAGGTGAAACTGGAATCCTAAGCCTCAGCCTTTATGCCACAAGAATTTTCAGATGAGCTTTAAAGTCTTAAAGTCTTAAATCTTCCACTACCCATTATGCACTGCAGCATATCTAGCTTCAGTGCAATGAGGCAAAATGCAAAATTTATTACATACTAGATTGTAGAGTAACTGTGTATGCATGTATCTACGTCACTGCACTTGTGTGCATCCTTCATGCTTTGTTGATGTTGATGTTCCTTTATGCAACTTGGCAGCTGTAATATACTTTTGTTTGGTCAAATTCTATATTTATACAACGTATATTATTATTTTTACTATTATTATTATTATTATTATTATTATTATCATTATTATTTTAACCGTATAACCTAATATCAAAGAGTGCTGATCTATACAATTCCAGTATTTAAGCTTTTTTAGTTGACCATTTTCCTTGTATCTTTCATTTAAGCTTCTCAGAGCTGGTTCCCCACCAACACAAACCACTCAAGTGCATCTGTTTTTTTGTATACTGTTGACAGGAAGCATGGGTGTGGGGCTGTAGGTTTTATGGTTAGGGGGGTATACTGAGAGGGCAGTTCAATAAACTCTGAAGTCCCATCACAGTTTGAGTTGTTTTTTTCCCCGCCTAATTTGTTTTTTCTTCATCCACTCTTTTAGGGGTCTAAATATCGCCTTTTCACACAGAGAGTGCACAGAAAAACAAACCAAGCAGCATGCATTTTTCCATTGAGATCATTCCTGCTATTCTTCACCCGAGACAATGGTCCGCAGCCACTTTTTTCAGCTGTTGGCATAGTCGGCCGTATTAATAGCTGTGCAAATAGGAGGAAAAGGCATTAGAAACCCCCTAATGATGTGGTAATCAAATGCTCCCACACTGCTGGCATCTTAAAAATGGCTCTCTGCACAGTCCTTAGATCACCCCATTAGCACTCCGCCATAAAAGTACTCTCAGTTCCTCTAGACTCCGGAGGGAATCGTATGTTTACTCTCTGCCTAAAGAGCTGTGGGGCTTGGCTGCCCAAAAGGAATTAGGATCATCTATCAGGAGCCTTTCCCCATGCATTAAGCCCCTCTGTCCCTGGCACAGGGCCTTGCTGTGTCCTGGTCCAGGGTCCAAAGCTAAAAAGGCCTTTTAGCCTTTGATTCAGCCTGTGGATCAGCAGCAATGCAAAGTAAGAGACACTCCTTCAGGCATAGAGGAAGAATACAATGCCCTGTTTATTCCAATCAGCATGAGAAAAAGTTGATCTTAACTTGAATATGTGAGAAAAGGGTATCCAAGTGAATTACTTAACATCCAGACCCCAGTAAAGTTCTTCTTTTTGAGCTGGCTAGTTTGCCTGCAGACTCAGTTACACAAGAAATGTTAAGATTGTTAACATTGTTTTCTTCAAGGAACAAGAAGAAACGTCAGAGATCACATTTGAGTTAGTGAATGCGTGACGGTCATTATTGCGCATCTACACCCCGTGGGCATCAGACAGGTCCATTTATAGTGAGGCTTGATCAGAGCGGGGCAGAATGACTCAGTGAGTGTTGACTTAATTTCCCTCCATTTCCATCTCGCTGCCTCACTCACTATTTACATAATGACTTCTCGTCGCTATCGCTATGGCGACAGTGGTCACAGCAATATAAACAGAGCTGGGAAGGCGCGAAGGGGCTGATGAAAGCGTCAGGGCCTGATGGCAGCCTGATGGAGAAGGTGCTAGGCAGGCTGTGTGGTGGGTCAGGCCGCAGGAGTGCCAGCTGCAGACAGGCTGAGGGAGCTTTTCCCAGCCTCATCTCTGGGGCAAAGTGGGTCAGCCTCTGGCCACAAAGGCCAATCCAGCTAAGCACAGATGTGTGTCACAGGAGGAATCTGACCTTCAGGTTTAGCTCCAAACCGCAGGCTGCCTAGTCTGAGTCCTGGGAAAAGGCAGCAAGCCATTGGACCCTGTGCTAATCAGTGGTCGCACCTTAAGGATAACCTGCAAACCCAAGGATCACATTTTTACCTTAAAATCCAATATATAATAACCCTCCGAACAGGTGTGCCTTATGTAAAGGAGTAAATTAAGTGGATCTGATATGAACTCACAATTGGGTTTATAGACAGACACTTCACAGCTGAGAAAACACACAATAGACCTTGCAGCAGTCCAGGACAATTGCTTCCTTCTGTGGTCCCCTTGAGGCAATTTTTCACCCATATCCCTCCACTCCAGATGTAATGGAATTTTCTGCTACTCTCCATAAGATCTAAAACCCTGGAGTGCTTCCAGGCCTCCCTCTGATAGTCTTATGAGATTTTTCGGTACCAAGCCACCAAGGCCTGATGTTATGTCAGAGGCTTAGCTACCCCAAGATAGGCACAACGTGGCTGCCCACCATCCAAAAGTTCGAACAGTTGCATCATATAGATGCTGTGGCAATATCTGCACAATGTCTCGGACAAACAATTAGAAAAACAGCACTCTCTGGCAGGGCATTGTGGTTTTTGGCTTGCAGCAATAAAGCAAAGGCAGCAGATTCACCTCTCCCATGAACTTTGAGCGAGAAAATCAATGGCCAGCAAGCTCAGACTGATAGTGCAAACAAATCAAAAAATACCCCTGCTGTCAGGTGCACATCTGTTGCTTTCTGAAAGTGTGAAGACAAGTCCTGTAGCAAAGTAATATAACAAGAAAGGCCAGAGGTTAATATAAAGTGTATGTAGGATTTGACTGATCTATATGAAGATCACTTTTGTTAACCTGAATCATTGCTTTGCTTAATTTAAACCCTAAAATAAGACAAGAACAATGTGTCCATATTTATCGCAATATGCATTTCTAAGCATCTAATTACAAATTAATAACACTGACCAACAGCATGATTCATTAACAAAGATAATAATTAGCCCCTTTTATCTGGATTCAGTGCATCACAGTGTGTGAATACAATATTTTTGCTCATAGTTTTTGGTAGCATGATTAAAAAGTGACATTACTGGTTCTTTTTCATTGCTCCCAGTTTATCAAACCACAGTAAAATGCATATTGTTATGCATATTGTGTACCAAAGAAATGTCCTAAAGCATTATGATATTATCCTTTAGCCATAATTACAACTGAAGCAAGTGAAGAAATTAGGTTTAAAGTGGGGACTCTAAACTTGTAATTGATAGCACTTTTATATTATATTTATATATGCAAAAAAATATGGAGAGAGCAAAAAATATTATTTTGTTACAGGAATATTTATTTTTTCATGCTAGCGTGACTAAGCTGGCTAATGACTTCTAAGGCTTTATCGGAGAATGGAAAAAAATAAATAAAGCGCTTGTGAAACTGCTTGTTTAATTGCTTTTTAAAATTTTTAGATCGAATGACATATTTGTTTTTCTACAGTGTGGGTTAAAGGCTCTGATGTTGGGCCGAGAGCTCTTGATGGTGCCACACAGATGTCTCAGAATGATATGCCCTGCTTAGAATAGTCCTCCCTGGGGGTGGCCAAGTGCACATTAAGCAGCCATGGCATAAGGACTTAGGGACAGTGGCTCTGTTGTGTGCCGGTGCGTAACAGAACTGTGACTAAGCTGGCTGCCATTGCTCCCTGGCCATCCCCGGTCAAAGCTCAGCACCGCCTCACGCCACCAGGCTCCACTAAGCTCTCCCGCAGCCTCTGACCCACTTTATTCTGCTCAGTAATTAAGCTTCTGCTCCATTATCCTCATACCAGGGTGCACGCTTCACCAGTGCATGTGCGGGCCAGCACGAGTGTTGTCACAGCTTTAATGAACCTGCTTTTTTAAGCTTGGGGCCACCCTAGCCTGACTAGGAGTGGGCCCTTGTGTTGACAAATAAATGAAAGTCTCGTTCTCTTTTGATAAACTGCATATAAATACTCGGTGCTTACGCAAAAGAAGCCTTCGGTGTGACGCCTGAGTCAAGAAAGTGTATCAGCTGGGCAGTTACTGCCAATATAAACAGCAGGACATGGCAGACAAGCAGCTGGCACAGGGCAAGGAGGGCAGAGTCCAAACCGAGTTTGTCCTTTTCCGGACTTGGCGTGAGCGCACACACACACGTTAGTTTGCTTTCCACGTATCAGAGTTCATGAAATCAATGTGTCTCCAAATATGGACAGCGAGTTGTAAATAATAACCTCGAGTCCCTTTGTTCAAGCCAAAGCCTTGCTCGAAATACGGAAAATCAAATGGGAATTTTGATCATGTTTAGATTATATAACATGGTCTAAGCACGCATAGTTATATTTAATTGAAAGCACCGCTGACTCTGTGATGGTCTGTATCACCATGGGAGTAAACCAGGATAAACTAAAATCCATTTGTTTTTTGTTGTTTTTCTGGGGGTTTTTTTTGTTTGTTACTATTTAGGAGCATCTGAATAAAAGCATAACCCTGCTATTCCCAGATTCTGGAAAGAACTGCTTAGCAATAAATCTGCTCTGTAGATAGGCATGCCAGATAATGACTGAGAGTTCCCCTAATGAGGACAGCCTTTGAGTACAGTCAAAGGTCCTTTGGGGATGGGGGAGCTTTATCTTTCTGTTTTTCTGTGGCTCTAAAAGCCTTCACTTGTGACTGTGAGCAAACCACAGTTGCCTACAGGTGTGAAAGCCTGCTGTGAATTCAGTTTCAGAAATCCATTAAATCTGCTTATTACAGCTGTGAGCACATTTGAAATTGCTGTTAACTGGTGAG
>JBBPCY010000032.1:5862961-5905852 GCA_037974405.1 Brachyalestes nurse | reverse complement strand
GGATTTCGTCCGGCAATTAAAAAGTGGGGTGGACGAAATCAATGATTTTGAAAAGTGGTGGGATATGTCCCCCACCTGCTATAATGGTTCCGGCGCCCATGCATGCCACAGCCATCCATGGTTAGGACTCCAAGAGAGCACAATTGGATCTTTTAAAATGGGCACCTCTTAGTGCCAGGCACCACAGATACCTGTAAAGCAATGTAACAGAATTAGAAGTTAGCGTTCTCCTACAATTACGTTAAGGCATCAGATGATGTTGGTACTTCATGTGACTCCAAACACTGGTGGTATCATTTCAGCGAGTCCTAGCTAGAGGTCAGAACTGGACATGAGAAACTTGGGAATATTGGGATTAAAGGTTAAGAGAGATCTTTCCATCTCCATTTCAGAGAAATGAGCTGCAGAAACAACATCAATATGCCTTTCATTAAATCAGACTTACACATCTTTACCTGTTATTCCTTATAAATAAATGGAAGATCATTCCTGGAAGAGCACAGTTTTATAACTGTGCGGCACAGCATCAGCTGGAATATGAGAGTGCACTTCTCCCTATACTACAGTAATTCCCTCAGGCGTTCTTGGCCATGCTGGGGCCTCCATGTTTCACTTTGGTTGCTTTTGCGGGCTGTGCAGACCTAGATCAGCAGGGGTGGGTCCTGAGAGACTGTACAGCATCCAGCTGGAGCACAGCACTTATGAAACTCTGACTCACATCCATACTGCAGTATAAACCACACGTCTAAAAGAATTAGTGCCACTATTATTAACAGAGCTTTCCAAATGTATATTCTGGCAAACAAAAGCATTCTGCTCGTCCTTTCGTGTGAAAACCACAAATACAGTGTGATTCCCAGCACCAAATTGGGTCATTTGATGTGGGCAATGTCATTAAGCAAACTTATTAAAGGATGTGACAGAAAAAAGGCCCAAGCAAAGGCTACATGTGCTTTGAACTTCTTCCCTGCAGGCTCCCTGCTGGCTAATTTCTATTCTGCTTTACTGTAGCTCTGTGGCAAGGGATTGACCTGCCTTTCTGAAACTTACCAGCATGCTGCCAAAAAAAACATTACAAAGTCTTTCCTAATGACCCACTAAGTTATGGGAAGTGCTTGTTTGCCGTTTCATGTCTTTAACAGCAAAGCAAATTTTAACCCGAGCCTTTAAAGCTTATATTCATGTGTGTGATTAGACAGTAATTATTTCTCACGCCAAACTCATTGAGATTATATAAAAGCTGTAATTAAAATGTAGGAGAGAATATTTTATCTTTGATTTGATTGAACTTTATTGTAATGCATACTTAACATCCAAACCCATACCTAAACATTGTGTAGTGATAGTAATTTATAATAAAATTGAAAATAATTAATTATATATTACATTTGAATGGCACAGGAAAACAAAAGAGGCCTTCGATTTCTTGGGCTTAAAGATCTAGAGTGTGAAATATCAGCGTGCACAAATAGATGCAGTATAATAAGACTTGGTTTGACTCTCACATTACCTGGAAATTTAGTTTCCTGGAAACTCCCCTTACTGAGCCACCACTGAGTCTCATTCTGAAAAAAAGGGGGGAAGATTCCGGTAAATTCACATTGTGTACTGTAGAAAAAGGTGTATTATGTAGAAGTGATTTCTAAATGGAAATATGAATGCATGCTAATATAGCTAAGCATGCCTGTTGTGTTTGATAAAACGAAACACTTATGCGATTTCTAGCCACCAAATACCAATATGACTTAAAGAAACGCTCTTTTGGTTTCGGGTCATACAGACTTCATGAGTTTTCATCTACGCAGAACCAGCATCAAAGGGGAAATGTTCTAAACAATGCCTGACCTTGTCGTACACCAGACCACACAGAGAAGTGGCACGTAAAGGAATCGAGCTAACAGGCATTCTTTATTTTGTCCCCTGTTCTGGTTATCATTGACGTTGGGCTATTTTCCATCTTTTTAACAACACAACAGCACAGTCTTTGATTGTTCTTTTCTTGATTCTTGATTTTCTATGATTTTGTCATTTCTTGACATTGAAGCGACGCAAAAAAGGACAGAGCCAAATCTGTCAACACATAATGGAAATGGAATGTAAATTCAGTATGCAAATGATGGCCCACCAAGCAAAACGCAGTGACGCCTGTAGACATCCAAGGGTTAATGAGCGGGGTCTTCAGTGAGACAGGTTAATGTGCAACAGGTGGGCTTTGAAATGCTTGTGAGCAGTGGGGTTTTTTTCAGTGGGAACGGAAGCCTGTTGTGAGAGCGTCTGCAGCCCCAGACAACACCCTTTCTCGTGTCTGCTCTGACTGTTATGTAACCCTGTGCGCTCTCCTCCGCTGTGATTGGCTCACGAGGGATGAAGATTTGCATGTCCTGTCCAAAAAGGCAGAGTGATGGAGAGAGAAAGAGTGAGAGATACAGAAAGAGAGAGAGAGCGGAGATTTGACTGAGCTGCAGTCTTCTTTTTTAGATCCCTAGGGTTTCAGCACTTAGACCAAGGCCCAGTGAGCTTACAAGCAGGAATAAGCAACATTTGTTTCTGTTGACCATGCTCCCATGAAATGATGCCCAAGTCAATAAACACAAGAGCAGTCGAGTTTCTGTTTCAGGGGCTCATATTTTGTTTTCATGCTGGCTTATGTGGTTTCAACAGTAAAATTGTCCTGTTATGTAAGGTATAAAGATCCAGATTTGTCTAATCAAATCATGGGAAAGGTATTTCCCTCTATCCTACTATAAAAGCACTATAGCGCACTTTAAGCCAAGCTAGTGCGGTAATACACACTGCGAGGTACAGAATTCTCTCCCGTATTAAATGCAATAGCATTCTATAAATCCCATGGACCACCAAAGTTGCCTGCAGAATGGTTTGAGTGCAAATACTCGGAGTTTGCCAGCATCTTCTACACATGCTACAGCATTTGATCTTCATCATGAACTCAATAAAAAGTTCGTTTATTGGATTTTTTTGTTCAAATGTTTAAAATCAATATTTTTTGTCGTCCCAAAATACTTTGAATTTTGAGCTACACTTTGAAATGGAGCTTTCAGTGTCATGTAATATTTCAACTTTGCTTATAGATTATTTTTGTATCATATGAGGTTGATTTGGTATACAAATGGCAAAGAGTTTGAACACCTCCAGACCTGTTTCGTTCGTTTACTAAGTGAAAACGGTGCATTTAATACGGGAGAGAATTCTGTACCTCGCAGTGTCCTTTATGGGGAAGACACTAACAGTAAATGCTGCATCTTTCAGCAAAATTTAGAACATGATTTTACAATTGAGTTTAACATATTGGGAACATAAAAAAAAAATAATAATCCATATTCCAACTTGTAACGGTTATTTCTATTTTTTCAGCAAACAATTGTGACACAAAAATAGTACAGACGTCTTGGTAGACAATTTGTGTTTTCCGGTAAAACACATCATTTGACCGGGACATCCAGACTTTTGCAGAAGATTATGTCCACTATAGTGTGTGTCTCTAAGTTACACACAATTTAAATGAATCCTAAGAAAGTTCAAAGAATGACCTCAGTGTCTTTGCATTGCCCCTGCTTTTTGGGTCATGCACAGTTTCGACATGAAATGATGAGCTCAGGAGGTAGTGCAAGTTCCCACCGAGGCCTGTGGGGGAGTGAGCACTCAATGCTGGCTGTGTCTGAGTCAAGTGGTCTGACCTGCGCAAGCACAATTGTTGACTGTCCACGGTCAAAATGATGTCAGAATGAGTAAAGGGTCACTGTTAGAGAACTTAAAGACTATGAGCTTCCACTCACGCAGGCAGGCCGCTGCATCTGAAGGGATTTTATGAAGACATTCAACAACATGAAATAGATAATTAAGCACTAAAAGACCTTTTAGATGCGAGTAAATAAAAAATAAAGCTGTATTAGAGGGGTTAGTTGGCTTGAAGATTAATCTTCTTTTGTGAAAACGTTACCGAGCTTTATTCGCCCACTGCATTTTCACGACGCCGTCGGCCAAGTCAACTAAGCTGCTTTAATCGCGCCTTCATACTGATGCGAGCCAGTCCAGTAAGGTTAAATTAATGTAATTACAGTCTCTTTGTAATCCCAGCCAGGAACTGGACCATAGATATGGCGGCCAAAGCGTGGATTACCCACAGGATCCTAAGCAAGTAATTCATCTTTTAAAACTCTTAAATATATGAGCGGTAATAGCCGGCCTTTGAAAAAACAGCTACGGATAAACATGACAAATGAATGCCATGGAGCTGCTCATAATGAGACTGTAGCTGAGTGCTTTCAATCCAGTAGCCCTACCAGTAGTCTTCCAATAATAAGTGTAGTGTTTCGGTCGGCTGCTTTGTCTGGTCTCTATTCTTTGGAAGCTCTTTGCCCTGAAGTGTTTTTCCTCCGTCGTGCAGTGGAGCTTTGGTTTTCCTTTTCTGCCCCATTACCCAGGCACTTATATAAGCCATGTCTGTTCTACTTTCTGTAGCTGGATCACTTGGCCCCGGCGTCTTTTGTGGATTACAAATGACTGCGTCTCACTTAAAAGCCTCAGGAATATGCTGGGGCAACAAACACGACGCAGTGGAACATGTGACATGACACTGGAGTTTTTTCACATTGTCTAGTCATCGACTTCAGGCTCCTCAGCCTTCCATTGCTCTTAAATTCCAGAAGCTCTCCTCTCAGAGCATATCCACCTGCTGCCAAACGAACTGAGCAACCCCTCTCGCAAAGCCAGTACACCTATCTTGTACACTCTCCTGCCTGATATGCAGCCACTCTAATGGACAAACACACAAATGGTTATGGTGCCAGGAGTCCTTGAAGCTGTGTTTAGAGAGATAGATGGCCTGATAGGCTTTGGCCTCAGTCCTTCCTAGCACACTGCTCAGGAAAGGATTTTGGACACCAAGCTTTTCAGAGCGTGTTTAGTTTTTTTCAGTTAATGAGCTTATTTTATTGTTGTGCAATCACTTTACATATGAAACGAGGATGTGTTTCCCACTCATTTCAGAAGAAAACTGCAGGAACTATTGATTCTGGCAATAAAATCACTCATCAGCACCGAGCCAGGCAAAGATTTCCAATAGAGTTTGCAGATTTGAAGCAAACCTATTTATTATGACTTGCTTTTCATACTAACACGAGGATGAGTTTTGCAAAACATACCGAAAGTATCTGAAAACTGCTGTTTTATTGGAAATTAATCCTTCGCGGGTACTGTTTCTGAATTATTTAATTATAAAATGTTGTTCTGTTTGTCCTGAGGTGCTCCGCTGGTCAGAAAAGCAGGACAGTTTTTTTTTTTTTTTTATGGCCGTATGAAAGAACTGTTTAGACGCAAAGCAGATCTTCCCAGAGAGTCCAGAGGCATCCATCCAACTAGGACAGAATGTACCGCACAAACTGAATAGCTCAAGCGCTCACATGCACAAATGTGCACGCAGCTGTCACTTAACACTGACGGCTGAGCAGCACGCTTCTAAGGCCTAACTGTTCGTCCTGTGTTTTGGTTCACTATGGTGAGGACAGACTCCGCCTTATCTCTCGAAAGGGAGTGTGATGCTTGGACAAGAGACGTTGCAAAACACATTGCAAAAAAATGACTGGGAAAAAAAACCCCACACAGACAAAGAATGTAATTAGAACAAAAACACGGCTTGTTTTACAAGCCTATCAAAGTATCATCGACTTATCATAAACAAGAGAACACATTAGTGTCATAACAAAATGCCAGTTTAACAGGATGTAGATGTGGCAGCAATGAATGCACATATATCACCTGGATATTTGATTTTGATTGGGTAGACGCTGAGGGCATAACTCCTTGCAAGTATTTTATAACATCGAAGAAACAATTAAAGCATTCAGGAAGGTGCAAAAACCTGAGCTGTCGTTAGGTTAGCTGTCAGCTGAAATATTTACAGTCACCTTTCATTTCTTGCCCTGCAGCGCTTCTCTTACGTGACTGTAGCATGCAGGAGACACTTTCACACACATGCCTCTAGATTCCCAGAGTTATGCAACAAGGTGGGAGGTTTCTCTCTGAAGCTTCAGGAACCCTCCTTCATTTACTGAAGGTGAGCAAGCATGCTTGCGGTGTACCTTTCCCAGAATGAATTCTACCGTTCATGGGGTCACTAGTTGTTACACTAGTTCACTAATCTGCATGCTAAAATATTCAATTTTCAATTGACATTCTATCTACCGTTTCTACTCTATTGTCAAGCCTGAATACCAAAGAACTCAGGTCAGTTGTCTGGTTACTTTAGGTTGGTTGACTGAGTAACGTTGCTATGTCCTAGCATTAGGTGGAGAGTATATCACATTAACTACATCCACCATGATTGCACACCTTCTCATTTGCTGCAAAGGTGCCTCTTTAGTACAAGGGCACTATCAGTAGAACCAAAATAGTTTCTAATCTAAGAGCTAGCTGTAAGTAGCACTTAGATATGGATAAGAATTTTTACTAGTATTTAAAACCTCAATTAAGGGAGTCCCCCACAAATTCTACTGTAAATCACACTCCGTTCTCTCCCATCTTGCAGCCTGACCATCATAGTGGAGATCTACTGACACAGTGCATTCAGCATCAAGTCATACCTGCTCCTGGGCCTCCTAACTACAGGCTTTTGATCACTATCTCCATGGCAACTTTCTCTCTCTGGTTGATTGGTCATGTCAAATGGTCTCTCACAGACTATGCTCTGATTATGCTGTGTTATATAAGGTTCCTCCAAGCTTCATGCTGTGGGCTCTCTCCTGCCTGTCTTGGGTAGTTACAATAGACACATTGTAGCACTGGCTTTACCAGCAGTGGTTGAGGAGTCCTGTTAAGCCTGAGCCATGCTTATGTGCTAGTCTTATCAGTTTGAATTATTACAACAGCCACGCTCAAGAGCACACATGCCTTAATCAAATGAAATGGCTCGTTTGACGGTTAAAGGTGCTTTGAATCCTCAAGCACTGATGTGAAACATGCAGAAGGACAAATCCCAGGCAATTGTAGACACCGCAGTGACAATAAAAGCCACTTTATTAAAACTGTAAACAGGCAAGAGGTCTTAGGTTAGCGGTCTGTAAATAGCTGTGTTCACTTTTCTTGTTGTGTGTCTCACTTTCCCATAAAGCTGAAGACATAATTAACGGCAAATGAAAATATATACTACTGTCAATGTTAAACATTCCAATTATATTATATGGTTTTGTGTCATTTTGTGTTAGTAGGCTGTAGGGTAACTATGTCACATTTCAGGGCATTTCTGCAAGTGTGTGAAGCCATAAAAATGTCTTTTTTCTGAAGTCTTATGGCATTGCCTTTTATAGTGAGAGTAATTGGCTACACCATGGATACAACCAGAATTCTGAGAATCCTGACATGTTGCAGCAATTAAGGCACTAAATCAATCACACAATACATGAACAAGTGAGAGAATGGCTACATATTTTGGACTTTTTTCTCGTCAGAATCCATTGGGAGACATGTAAATTATTTACTGACGTTTTTGCCGATTTTGTATCTGTGACATTATAACTGTTTTCATGCACACTGACGCACTGACTCTACTAGTGGAAGCCGAGTAGCAAAGCAATGCTAGGTCCCCTCTATGTTTATATGTTAATCTTATCAGTCTGCATTACTGCAGCCTGGCCTTACCAACATGCCTCACCAAATTAGAGCACAGTGTCTGGCGCGCCTCCTGTGCCAGTGCTACAGCCCCTCTAGCCACCGTTAAAATGACGAACGAGCACATCACAGCAGAAATAGACATGTTTAACGATTCTGCAGTGTCGGGGTGTCGGGACATTTGCTATTGAGGACGTTCAGATATGAACTTTGATCGGATAATCAAAAGTGCTTTGCTAAAGGCAAGGCGCAAAGTCTGGCTGCATTGGTGGATGAAATGGAGTCAGACAGAACAGGCAGGCTGCACGATGCCATAAACGTGAAACTGCTATGTACAGGGTCAACACTTGGCTTCAGAATATTTGCTTAAACCCTGGTTCAGGGTATTTGTTTTGAGAGAAGGGTGCAGACGTGTGCAGGTGTTGGGGTGTTTGCATGCAAGCACACGTGTGTATGTGCACTCTCGTTCATACAATATAGGATTGCACATTTACGTGTGTGTGTGTGTTTATGCATGTGTGTGCATTCAAGTTCAAATATATTTCTTTGTATGTGTGTGTTTATGCATGTATGTGCGTGTGTGTATGCATTCATGTTGAAATATATTTCTTTATGTGTGTGTGTGTGTCTGCCCTAATGTGTTCTAGTTGACCTTGTAGGAAACCAAAGGAAAGCTTACCTTCAGTCCAAGAAATTATAATTAGAAAGACCAAATTACTTTTACTTATGGACTTTTGCATATATTTAGAATACATATGGGACACATAACTATTATATTTAGGAACTCAACGTTATTAGAATAAATGTGATGTGTATGTATGTGTGTGTGTGTGTGTGTGTGTGTCCTTGTGTGTGTTTGTTTGTGTGTGCCTGTACATGGGATGTGCCAGCGTTAAGTCTTACATATCAGCTTCCCTTCCAGGTTGGGCTTAAGCAACAGCTGGGAATTTTACACCCCCTGCCCCAGCCAGTCTAGTCCCTTCCCTGCAGTCTCTACACACCAGGCATGTGCTCTGTTATTCTATAGAAACGTAATGGGTAGCTGTTTTTCAGGCACAACTCTAAAGAGCACACATGCCTTCATCAAATAAAACTGCTTGTTTAACAGTTAAAGAGTGCTTTGAAACCTCAGGCACTGGTGTTGACCTTGCAAGAAGGAGAAGTCCCAGCCACACCCAGACACCACAGCGACAATAAAAGCCAGTTCATTTAAACTTTAAATGCGCAGAAGCTGGCGTAAATATTCTTGCTTATTTAGGTTTTTCGAAGGTGAAGAAAAAATGAACTGATCTAATCGGAGTAAAAGATAGAAATCTGAGCAATAACATTATTACAACATATTACAGTTTGAACCTTTTTCATATTGGTAATTATATAGTATTATAATGATATGTGTTATAATAAATGTAATATTAAGACTCACAAATGTGTCTAAATATGATGAATGTTTTCTTATTCATCGACATTTGCTTGCCTTTTCCCTGTTTTGCTTTAAGAACAGCCTGTTCTAAGCACAGGGATGTGGTGTTGTGTAATTTTGTCATAACCATGTGTGCTCCCAATTACCTCCTGAATTTGGAGAACATTGCAGCAATTAAGGCACTAAATCAATCCCGCATTACAGGGATAAAGTCGGGGAATGAGTACAATATTTAGACTTGCCTGTCCTGTCAGAATCTAGGAAAGGACATTAGACATGCTGTCACCTTCAGTCCTTGCAGGAGTATTTCCTGAACTTTGGGGTGATTTAAGCTTGCTTGTTTATGTTATGTGACTATTTTAGCCATTACCTTATTCAGAGTACCACCTGCAACATCTGGAATGTTCTGAAACTTCATGAAGCTGCTGTTTACAACATGTCAGGTTGTCAAGTTGTTCGGTGGCGGCACACTGCCTCATTCAACACCACAGAAGCTGCATTTAGATGTATTTTACTCAACAAAATGACAAAGTGGTGCAGAATCAAAGAAGATAGATGTGAAAAGCCTCAAGTAATTCGCAAACTGTACAGTGGCCTAATCTGTTTAGCCATTTTGTTAATTTTTGTTGGATTTTGCATGTCAGCCTGTTAACATATTGTGCGTATAGGAAAGGGTGTGTGCGCAACTTTTGGTAAACAAGGACATCTTCCCATCTAGAGCTGATAAACAAAGGAATCTACAGTAAGTGTTGCATAAAACATGTACACAAACAAAGGTGGGAGGCAATTTTTTGTGCGTAAAATCCTGGCAAATCCTCACAAAGGCCTGCACGTTATCTAAAGCATGTGTGGCTAATAATGTGCAGAGCAACGCGCAGCCGCCTCTAAACCACAGGAAGGCTTTAGAATCTATGAAGAACACTGTGTACCTGCTACCAGAGACAACTAATGGCACTACGCTTTCAAAGTGGAAGTAATAATTATAATTCTAAATTATATGATGCTACAAGTAGTGATAAAGACAGGCAGTCATGACTGCTCAGCTCCAGCCTCCACTCCCATGACACTACCTAGTGTTCTTAGCACCGCAGGATTAGCCTCTTAACATTTTTGATTACAGTCTGATGTGACCTTAATGACAGGCTGTAATACTTCTCAAAAGACCACCTCGGGCCTTCAGTCGAGGCAAGGCGGAGTCTCGTCCTGAAAACTTTAGCAGGTCTTTAATTCATCAAGTCTGTTGTTGTGGTATTAAGCAGCATGTTTGGTTGTTTGTATGCTGTCAAACATGCCCTTAATAAGCTGGGAATCTGTAAAACCCGGTTTGCATAAAGGTGAAAATGCGTAAGCAGCACATGGTTTGCAAATTGCATTCAGATTACTGGTTTTCCAACCAGGGTTTAGTTGAGGGAATGGAATTCTCAAATTCCATTCTGTAGAGCAAGTGAATGAAGTCTTTAAGGGGAATGAATGTGGGTATTTTACTCACAGGCACATGTGTAACAGAAGACACTTAAATCCATAGACACTATCATCTAAAGTGGATGCCATTTAATACATCTCATTGTCAGTGCTGTTTAATATGAGGGCATTCTGACCATCAGGTGTGGTTCTGACCGCTATTGATGCATAACAGTGATTCACTTTGCCAAGGTAAGGTTTGCTCTTAATGAACACACCAACATCACTCGCATAACCCTGTTACCAGATAGAGTGTTGCATAACTGTCGCACAACTAATAATCTCCCATTTGACGCATTCGCACCTTGTTGCCTTGTTGTACCAGACTTGTCAACATGTCCATTTGTGCCAGACGTGGGCATCTCCAACAACAAATAAATCAAAAACTGTCCACAGTGCTGGTTTTTGTGAAATGCTAAGCTTCATATCTACATCTCCTGTAAGGCACACGCCTAGATTTCTCAACTACATTTACCGCTTATTCGTATTTCAGCAAATTTCACAAAGTCGCCCGTGGTACATAACAGGATCTGTTGTAATGCAGCTGATCCGTGGGAACCAAAGACCCACTGTGAATTATCAGGACTGAAAAAGTGGGCAGTGTTCACAACAGTTATTCTTGTCTAGAGAGTTAAGCAATTTGCACGGAAAAGCCAGAGTGCCTGTTTTGAGTTTCCTGGTTTTAAAATAGATGTTTCTGAGAGGTAGATAAGAGAGATAACCCGATAACCCACTTGAGCCACATGACTTAACTCGTAACTTTTTTTTTAATTGTTCAGAAGCTGTTGTTGTGTCTCTCTCCCCTCCTCCTAAGTCAACAGAACAGATTTTTCCTTAAATGGTCTCAGGCCAGACAGCCCAGCGCTAGGTTCCTGTCAGGAAGGGGAACTCAGTAGTCTGGCAGATTATAAATAGCCATGGAATAAGTCTATAGCAATTAGGTTCTTCCCAGAGGTGGCTGGAAAATGATGATTAAGACAGACACATTTGACTCTGTTCAAATGGCATTACCATCCAGCAGCTGAGCTCAAACTAAAAGCTCACACTCTTAAAAACAATGGCGCCTAAAGGGTTCTTGGCCTGGGCTCTAGGATCAAACTTTAAGTATAGAAACTTTACACTATGCAGAGGCAAAACTTTAGGTAAAACTTAAAACTTTAAATAGACTCATATACACCCATCTCCTTAAAAAAAGGATTCTTTAAAAATATCTGGGTTTTTTTTTAGATATTTTGAGACATTTGAGAACTGGTTCTTCAATGGTATTGCTTCAAAGAACTCTTTCGGAACGTTTATTTTTACATTAATGTTAATATTCAACTTGAGAAGGAATGACAGACGAAATGACCTCCTTCTTTATAGCCCCAATTATTGCATACATGCGTCATTCATGCAGGAGTGGTGCTGCCAGTATAAAGCCACTAGCTGTAAAGGGGTTCATTTATGGCGACCATGTTATATATTGTACTATATTGTATATATTGTAGGACTCCTAATATTAAATGACGTAAAACAACAAACATTGTGCAGTAGAAGCGAACGTCCGGACCGGTGTTTTGAAAACAATTCCTATTAACAGCGCTTGCCCTCGAGGTCATTTCCTGGTCTGTTTACGGCCATACGTTTCCTGAGGCGCATTGGAAGCACTGAGAAAGTGACAACTGCAGCAGACCTAGATAACCTAGGGGAAGTGTTTATGCTACAGTGGCAAAAGAACCACAAACATAGCACAAAAACAGTAATAAACAACAATTACATAATCAGGCAACTCGGAGCAAAGGCCGTCAAATTGCGGCCCATTAGTTCTTCTCAGCAATGGTGGTGGTCTCAATGCAAGAAGGACGCTCGTGCAGCGAACCAACCCAGCAGCCGTGCCTTGTACTCTGGCATGTGAATGTTGTGATTGAGGAGCCTAGATGATTTTACAAACTGATCTTTTAAGCCCGCACACCACCCAAGACAAACCGAACCTCCTAGGGTTGTTATTAAATTTCCCATCGTCATCTCTGCTGGCGTCAGAGACTTGTAAAAATAGGTTTCAGATGATTCCCGCGAAAGTAGTCCATGCTGCTATTATCCTGAAAGGTTATGAAATCTGTCAATTCCTCGGTCTCATGGTGAGACACATTGCCTTCATCCATTCTGAGTCTGCACCCAAGACCCCTCAGGCAAAGGCAATTAAAAAAAAAAAACTAGAGAATGAAATATCTCTGTTGTCGGCCTGAAGCTTATACTTTCATTTTGGCAGCGTAGAAACACAGGCGGTAATCACAGAAAATCATCAAGACTGTATATATTATGATGCCAATGTGTTACATAAGGCTTTCTCAGGCAATAAAGAAGATCCTTTCAGAGAACTAGCAGTGCATTCGGTAAGTGACTGCAGTGTTGCGGATCTGTACACCATCACACTGGCTGAAATGAAACAGAAACCCTAGGGTGAACCAGGGTTACTGAGTGTAGCGCAGGAGCGTTCGCGTGAACTTCGTGGGCCTCACAGCTCATTTATACATATCCTTTTATGATGCTCTGTCAGGCCTAACAGTGTCTGCTCACTCCCTTCAGTTATAGTTTCAGTAAGTATCATGAATGGTTGGATATCAGTAGTTAGTAAGAGCTGGTTGGTGTAATATAGAGGTGAACACCACTGCCCTCCATGCAGCAGATTAGGGTTTGATCCCTGCCTGGGCAAGCACACTCAGCTCTATTAATAAGAGTCCTTGGACAATACCCTTTGTGCTACAGCGGTCCACCAATGTAACTTGATAAAAATTGTAAGTTAGTCTGAACAAGAACATGTAGGATGCTTCAGAATTCTATCGGACGCTGTCTAGGCAAGTATTTTATCTTTTAGCAAACAAAATTCTGACCTTTCTGCCTTCGAGGCTTGAGGCCTGCAACCCTGAAACCACTGTGGTGTGTCCGAACAATCACCATTAACTCTGAAAGAATGTAGATGTGTGTGGGTGGGTGTGCACAAGCTGTAAAACACTATTTTCCAAGACAGTGATTTCCCAAGACAATAAGAATATGATTGCGGTCAGGCAAAAATGCTTTATAGAAGAAGGAAAACATTTTGTTGAAACTGTGACAATATGGTTATTATTGATGTCCAGTTCACCTAAGACAAAGATGAGTATTCCATTGCATTTTCATATAATGGTTGTTCTACATAGAGTATATTCAGTGAAGGTTACTGGTTATTGCATTAGCACTGACCACTCTGCCTAACCGTGGCCTTCCCTTCTTAGCAGCTTTCTCCTGTGAGAAAATCCAGGACAAGGACATTTCTTTTACAAGGATTAGCTGTCACCACACAGGCCCTCATTTCCGAACTCTCTGCTTTGAAAACAGAACAAGGAAAAAATATGCGCAGGTACTCCTTTGTGTTATGCTGGCATGGCCTTTGTTTTTTTTCCGCTGTGCATCACGAGACAGTAAAGAGTGTCACTGCCCTTTACCAGATCCAGCAATGTGAACCGAGTAGTGTTCAAGATGCCCAGCATTTAAAAATACAGT
The DNA here is from genome assembly GCA_037974405.1 of Brachyalestes nurse. Classification (NCBI taxonomy): domain Eukaryota; kingdom Metazoa; phylum Chordata; class Actinopteri; order Characiformes; family Alestidae; genus Brachyalestes; species Brachyalestes nurse. The sequence continues at coordinate 5,891,829 of JBBPCY010000032.1, read as the reverse complement.
TGCACTATTTCAAAATAACGTTTTATCTGTTGCATCCCAGATGCACGTGCCACTCTAACAACAAAAGTGGATATGAAGAATGAGCAGAAATTGCAAAAAGCAAAGCTTACGGGTCATGCGAGTTTGAAAAAGAAAACGAACTTTGCTATTGCCTTTCAGCTATGTTGCTTTGTTTAATATGACTCCACAAAGAACCTTACGTAACTGATGCACAACAAAGATAATTGTATATGTTATACAAGCTTGTGCTGACTGATGCCAGTGGGTTGTTTTGCTCACCTTTCATGTGACACGTAACCTCTTGAACTATTTGACCTGTGTATAGTTTGAACTTGCCCTGTTTTCTCTGAGAGGGGGTCAAGGAGGCCAACAGCTGAAGGGCAAGTGGCTGTTCAGCAGCTACTCAGGTGAGATCCCTAATCACTGAGCCTCAGGGTGTCCCTCTCCTGAAGAGGAATGCCGTTCCACTGCTCAAACAAACGCCCACTATGAGGAGTAATGGCGGTTATTGATTAGCTGATAAACTGAACCAGGTGCTTGTTTGAGCAGTACTGTTGCTCTCCGCGACTAGACTTGGACTTGGTCTAAGTCTGAGTGAATCAGTCTGATATGTACTGATACATGTGTAAATCAATCAAAGCAGAAAAAAACCTAAATACCAAACATACAAGTCTGTCATAATCGTTGCATAATTCCTTTATTGCATGAACTGTCTGCAGTTTCATCAGGAAAACACAGAGCCAAAACACACATTTAAGAAAACGTGGCATGAAGCAGCACGCAATAAAACCTTACAGATGTATGAATAACAAGCGTGCAAAAGTGCATGTCTTATTCGCATGTGTTCTTCTGTCAGGCAGACCTAGTCCACCCAGGAATGGGTTTTTTTCACAGCTATTGCTGACAACAACATATGTAAAAAAAAAAATATATATATATATATATATAAAATATATCATACATAAATATCTACTGAAAGCCAATAATTTGTATAATTTCATACGAATGGATCAGATACTTTTAACTATCCTATACTCACTGCACCGACACTTTCCAAAAACTGCATTGGAAATATGCTGTTAAAAACTGCTCTACCTCAAAATACACACTTATTTACACTATCTGCCTGTTTTTGTAGTTTACAATTCTTTTTGCTTTGATGCTGCAATATAATGTTGCGGCAGTTTTTGACTCTGCACTTTGTCGGTCTTTGTTTTACACTATTTGCTTCAGAGAACGCTATTTCAACCCTCTGTGTACTTGTTTATGTGGCTGGGCTGACAACAAACTCTCTTGAATCTTGAAGCTGAGCTATGAAACACACTACTGTATTTATTCTAATTTGATATTTTGATAAAGAAGTGCAAGCTTCAACCTGTCAAAAGTAAGTCATTGATTAGGTTATTACATTTAAAAGCATAGGAAAATGCAATACTATGCTGAAGTACTTCTGTTGTTCCTATATTTTTATATTGTTCCTATTTCACAGAGCTGTCTTAACAGAGCGGTCTCAGGAAGGCATATACTTCATTCTGACAGTGTGTATGTTATGTAATGAGAAACCCTCCCCCAACACCCTAAACCACCACCACACTGCTGTGACACATTTGTCTCCACTGCATGCTTTAAGTTCAAGCTGAGTGAAATCTCTGTGCAGGTCCCGTGGTGGAACCGTGAACCTCAAGGCCTTAAATCCTCCACCTCATGCTGCCGCCCTTTATTCTGCCCGGCTCGTTTGGAATATGATGTTCCCGGCTGGTCACATTCTTTACATGGCTGGAACTGCATAGGGAGAACAAGAAAGAGAGAGACAGAGAGAGACAGCACCAAAACAAGTGCTCCCTTTGGCACCAAAGGTCACAGACTGTGCAAGGCACATTCCAGAGTGATGAATTGTGCTCCTTCTAGCACTTCTGTCTAAGGATCGCTTTGATATCAGTCTGAAGCAAAGCTAAGGACAAGCTGCTCAGCAAGTTCTGTGAAATGTTAGAGGGCCATTAATTTCAGTCAGACTTGCTGAACAGATTAAACCGGGGTGGCTAAACCTCATTTATGTCCAAATTCTAAGGCTTATTAAACCACAATTAGTTCCAACCTTGCAAAGCGATTGGCTTAGAAGTGTTCTATGAGGGCCAATACCTCCTGATAATGACACTCTGACCAAATCTCTTGTAGTATCACTCAGCCTAAGCCTAAAAACAATTATGAAGGAAAATTCTACTAATCCATCTCCACCAGCCACAAGTGGTGGAGCTCTGTTCTTGACAGAAGCATCATGTTGATGTTCCACCTCCAGAAGCTTTTCATCAAAACACAGGTAAACTAGCTAAAAAGGAGGTGATAAGGAGCATTTCAGAAAATGAGCAATGGGCTTCATTGTTAGATACAGATGATTTTGGCTTGAGCAGCAGTTGGCCCCAGTGATGAGACACAGATATGGCACAGTTGCCTAAAACAGCTCTCTAATGGCTAGATAGTACATTTTAGCACATTGTAGAGCACAACAATAGCACAGGCTAGGCTAGACGAGCTATCTGGCTAATGCTATATAGCACATCAGGGCTATGCACAGGATTCTGGGTATGGCTTATTGCTTTATTAATGCACAGCAGAAAATGTATTAAACTGAAATGATCAACCAGAAGGAGCAGTATTTTGTGTACCAATGAATAATATTGCAACAAATTCAGCAAAGTAGAGACTTACGTAGAGAGGATACATAAGTTCAGAAAACAGCTTTGGATTGCAAGGACATAAGAGAACCTAATTGTCTGCTTGTATAATCAGTAATCAGTAAACAGTAATGACAGCAGCTACGTGAAAAGCGTGCATGGAGATGTATGGAACTCATGTGGGCCCAGACATGAGGGTCCATGGCTGTGGTTAATGCAAGGCCGTATGTTTGTAGTTACGACTTACGTGCCTCTAAGTTAAGAACGGGTTGCTCTTTGTTGACCGCTAAATATAGAATATCTTGGCTTACTGCGGGTTTGCTCAGCACGACACTTGCAACCTTGCACGTTCGTTCTTTTATCCTGCTGGGAAGGAAATTTATTTGATGTCTTTCCAGATTTCTTCGCAATACCTGTGCTCGGAACCAGAAATAGGGAGCCAGAATGAAAATGGTTGCTTACATTTTCTATGAAAATGCTTTACCTGTTATAGAACTTCTTGCATTATGTGGCGGATCTATGGACTTTAAATAAAAGTCTCTTACACGCATACATCTCATTTAAGAACATTTAAGAATCTATAGGTGAGATTTGCTGCTTATATAAAAATCCGTTTAACACCTTTTCTAAATGTTACATACACATAGACACATATGTTTACACACTTAGTGTATCTATGACATTAGACAGTTCCTCATATAAACACCTTTCTCATTTCATGTTGCCACCACAGGATGCACCTGGAAGCAGGAGAGAGTGAGAGAAAGAGAGAGGTGTTGTTTGTGCCAAGCGTAAGGCATGTAACCTTCTAACATAGTGCAAACCCCACATAACTCTCACGATTTTCCACAGAGCATTAGAGGAGGTTTAGCAAATTATGTTAACCGTATGCTGCACTGGGGCTTTGCACAAACAGTCTTCTGTGATGCTATATTTACACCGAGGGACAAACATGCAGTGAAGGTACGCAGAAGGCCCAGCGCATGTAACTACCCACTTGCATGCAAGCCGGACCGCATTCATTCAGGCTCCGATTTCCACAGCCGCCCACCGCACCGCACCGAACCAGATGTTGGAGAGTTGCATAACGGCATAGATCTCCCAGCTGTTTCTTTTTTTCCCCTTCCTTTCTTTTTCTGGCTAAACTTGAGCTGAAGGACCCGGCCGGGAAACCATTCGGCCACTCTAATCAGAACACGCATTCCGAACCAATCAAAGCCATTTCCGTTCTTCTAAACCTACTGCGGCCAGGAAAAGAAAAGTGTTCATTTGTTTTATTTTTTTCCGTGTGTCTCATTCGTCTTACTTCATAATCGGAGGTCTGAATCTGAACTGAACATGAATCGCGATCTGAACTGTCCGTCAAAGCAAGCCCTCGTTTGTCCAGGATGACCTTGTAGCTACAGATGTTGAGACGGACCTTTATGGGCCTGTTATTCAAGCTCGTCCCATTGTTGTCTGGGCTAAAAGGCAATCAGGGCCTTTTTCAGTATTCACACTCTCACAAAGCCTAACAATGTCCGGCACATTTGGCGGGTTTATGACACACATCCCCCACCAAAAGAAAGTCAGCAGTCCCCGCTTTATCTCTGGATGGTGTGTATCCAGAAGCTGAGAGGGGACACCTCCTTTGAAGTCTGGATCCATGTGAATATGACATAATGGGCATTCCTCGAGAGATAGCTGAACTGCATAACCTTTGAAGAGCACTCTGGATGGTGAACCCTATAAGGAGAGGTGATGTAAAAGGGTGTTCTGTGTGGAAAGCTGCCACTAGGCAGCTCTGGGCAGCTCTAGTTTCACCCAGCATGCCAGTGAGCGGATATTTCCTTTGCCATGAACAGAGAGAGACTTGCACGCTATGGGCAGAGGTGAAAAGAGTACTGGAAATTCCTGTTGAAGTACTGCTTAAAAAATGTAAGCAGTCATTTGTGTACTTTTTTAAATCCACAATTGCAATCTGAACATATTTCTGGGTTGGCTTCCTTATAGCCTCCAAAATAACCTGTAGAAAATTGTTTTAATTACAGCCTGAAACTTAACCTTATCCTAACTAAACAGATCCTATTGCAGAATTTCATAATATAGTAATATAGCAGAGCTCCATAAAAAGTGTTTTACCTACAAAAAAAAATTGATTGCTCTTTTAACTTTGATAGGTCACAACAGTTAAAACTAATATTTTAGCATAAGCGAACACACTGCTTCCGAATATTTCTATATTAAATGTAGGATTATATGCATTTCAGAATGGGATCATTACATTATAAGGTTTCCTAGTCCTATGGATTTCCAAGTAGTGTTTTTCACTTCACTTTAGGAAGGTGAAAGATGACCAACATGAAAGAAACAGCAATATCTTTGGTCGTGGCAATAAAACGATGGTCCTACATCTTGCTTTAAAAAGGTTCACGGTTCAAAGCTGTGAGAGAACTGACATTGTGAGAAATTTAGCATCTCAATGTGGCTGGTGGTACGACCTGTCTATTAACCAAGCAATAGGAATGGAGCATGAAATGACACACTGAAAATGGCAGAGAATAGTTCTAGTTTTAGGCCTGCTTTGCAGTTCGGCTTGTAATAAGATTGCAGACGTCTCAGTCCGTAGGTGCCTTTAGAGCAGTTTTCAATTCAACTAAAAGAACATGATTTGAGATAAATTGTAACAACTGGTCTCTAGGCTTACCAGACTACTAGACACATTCACTTGAGCATATAGAAATCAGTCATAGGTCCCCTTCATAGTTTCCCCATATCTGTTATCCCTTCTACAATTGAATAACCAAGTTTGACAAGGGTGTGTTAAAGTGGACCATTCAAACCACTGGAATACCCATGAAAGCAGATCAAAAGAACACATACCACAATGTGTCATCTAGAGCAAGAAGGGTCATGATGCCCTTGCCAGATTTCTCTTAAGACTCTGATGGAGAGTTATATAACTGAAGGGTGGAGAACTAGGAAAGTATTCTTATGAAACATAGCTCAAGAACTATTTCTTATAAGAATTAAACTTCCCCCAAGGTCTTATAAATCCATTGCAAATTACATCTGGAACCATGATTACCAAATGCAAGCCCATGTTTTATGCCATTTGTTATTCTGCCAGCCATTTGTTATTCTACGATTAGAATCTACTTGTAAAATTACAGTAAACAGACTGGAAGCAATAAGAATTTAGTGTAAACATGAGGTTTATTGCAGTGTGCATTCTGTATCCAGACATCATTGAAAAAACACTTTGCCATGGACACAGTGAAGCAACAACACCTATGTTTTAAAGTCGGTTCAAAAAAAGAAAAGAAAAAAAAAATTAACAAAAAACAAAAAAGCCTTTGCCCTGTGTGGAAACACATGGTCCTGGTTGGCTTGTGAGTATGAGGCTAGTCTTTGGTAGTTAGAAAACAGTTAATTCAAGGAGCATGTGGTCCTCCTCTTCAGACAAAATAGACAAATCCTGCCAGCAGGCAAGCTGGCATGTGGCGTCAAAAGAACATATCAGCTCTATCAGGAGTGCATGTTCAGCAAGAGCAAAGGCTCCTCTCCAACATTCCAAAGCACTTCACTTTACATCGTCTTCTATTTACAGGACCAAGCAAAATGTATACATACGCTTCTACCCCAACAAAACAATCAGTTTACACATAGCGCATATAAACAAGTTGATTTTTGTTCTGTTACAAAAAAAAGTTTTCCCCTAAAAGCAGCAAGCCCCAACTGCAGAGAATACAAGCAATTCTTAAGAATCATATGGTTAAAATCACTGAGAACCAGTTTCTCGAGAGTCCAGTTCAACAGTCTTCAATCTACATGAGCTTTCGTGGTCTTGTATTAGGGGACCACCAACATGAGACTATGAGTTAGTTACAGTCAGCCAAGGACAGAGCCTTGTGCAATCCAGGTAGCTTGTAGCAGTGACAACTCCACATGGGGCTCTTGTGAGACTGGAGGCGAGTCTCTAAGGGAGCGTGTCCTCAGCCCTGTTTGGACAGGCAAAGGGCGTGTGGGCCGCGGCGCTTCACGGCCTTAGGCTGCTGGGACAGCCCCGTCAGACGAGTGCCCTCTCCACCCCATTTAGAGGGTGAAAGAGAAAGGCTAGGCCGGGCCCCCTACAGCATGGCTGGCGGTCCTGTTGTACTGACGTCTATGGCACTCTCTTTTCCACGTTAGTCCGAAGAGATTGTCGGATATTACAGAACACGCAAGGCCATCTTTCGTTTTTGGTCAGGTTCTTTTTCGTCTGTACAGCCAGCTTCAGGTGGAAGATGCGCAATCAACATCGACGACTCAGGAGGTCCATTTCAGGTGAGAGCTGTGGCTCTGCCCGCCCCATGGCAGAGCCACTTACACAGCAGACCCCTCCTGGCCCTCCACTGTCAGGCTCTCAGAGGGAAGGCGCGACTGGAACTTCTCCAGCTGCTCTGGGCTGGCCAGGTTCTTCAGCAGGTTGTTCTCACGCTCCAGCTGGTTGTTCTTCTCCGCCAGCTCCTTGATCTGCTCCTTCAGGATCTCCACTTCCTCCCTGACTGCATACATCAGGTGGTTCTTTACAAGATCCTGGGCAAGAGGAGCAAGAGAGAGGCTTAGTTTTCAAATTCATGGCCCCCATAACACCTCCTTCAGTCTAAGGCTAAACCACTGATGATTGAACTCTTTCCTTAGAAATGAATGCTTTTACAGGAAACACATGCACAGAATAACAATGCGTGCCACCCATGAAGGCAACAGGTAGTTCCACTTTCTATATACTAGAAGAGATGATCCTAGCATGCATGCAAAGAATGTGGAGCACTACAACAGGAGTAACAAAGTTCATTACATCTCCAGGTGCTCAGAGCTTTATGTCAAAGAGTTCTTAGTCAGTTTTTTTTAATTAATGATTTGATGAATGATCTATGATGTGCTACATAAATAAACTTGAAAGCAACTTATCCACTTGTAATGTGTTTATTATTAAAAGCATTCAGATGCCTTTCAAAGAGATTTCTTACCATTGCTTGTTCTATCTTGTTGTCAATGGCCACAACGCTTGCACCAGAGGCACTGTAAAGGAGGAAAAAAAGGAAACGTTAACTCTCAGAAGCTATAAAATCACCTCCACACATGGTTAGATTGAATCTAATGATGGGTCGCAGTGCGCAACGCATGGTGAAAACAGGCTAAAAAGAAGTGGAAAAAGTAACCAGCTATGAGCTGCTTCAAATAGCAATATAGGCTCGCAAAGCCCATTTCAAACCTGTGTATAGTACAAGTAAACAAAGCTACACACAAGAATACTGACCACTTATTGCGCTTATCGGATATAAACAGCCAAAAGTACATAAATATTTGCCAACAAGAGAGCACTACAGCTTAAGACTTGTTCAGAAAAAAACAATTTCTGTTTACGGCTACACACCGAGCCCATACAGAAGAGTTTATCGTATAAACAGCCAAGCTGAGGAGGCTGCAGTCCTCAGCTCCAAGGGAAAATTCAACAAAATACAAGTCAGAACACGCCGAATATTTACCTGTTGTCAAGTTTGACAGACACAACGTCTCCCCCCAAGAAAGACGAGAAGAAGGAGATGGAGAAGTTGTGCAGCTGGTAGACGGCGAGCTCCATTGGTGTTTTGAACATCTCTGTGCTCATGTTGAGGACTAGAGCCGTTTGAATAATGCTTTTCGCCACTTTTGCGACTTGTTAGCAGAATAAGGTAGGTAAACTCTTGAGAGGTGCGCCTCGCTTTGTTACAAATGCTAAACTGAAAGAGCTAGGTGCTACTCCTCTACTGCCGTTTCACTGAAACTCTGTCCGAGACTGATACTATTTCTGCCGCAGCGCCCGTTTTATATGGGCTGGGCGGTGACGCAAATGACGCGCGTGAATAAATTATGCAAATGAGCCCAAGCAGCGTTGACCCCTCCCTGAACTCGCGAAGGAACACCACAGAGCAGCAAATGACCCGGGGGTCAGAAACAAGAACATGAAAACAACATTAACACACGCACTGCCAACATGAGCAATATAGTGATCAAACACCACCAACAGCCTGAAAGCAAAAATGAATGCAGTGCAATTACTTGAATACAAATCTATTCTCACCCTGTCTAATTATACGGGTCCCATCCATGAACCATCAACAATAAAGCATGACCTCAAATTAAAAAAAAAATTATAATGCAGTGAAATTACTTTAAAGCCCTGAATTGAAATCTTTCACCCTGTCTAATGTGCCCATATCTAATTACAAGTGACCCATTCATTGAACCATCAACAACAAAGTATAACATCAAAAAATAATGAAAAAATAAGCAATGCAGTGAACTTACTTTTAAAAGAGCATGAAACCCTGAATTAAAATATTTCTCTATATCTATTCTCACTACAAGTGTCCCATCAATGAACCATCAACAATAAAGCATGCCCGCAAATAAAAAAAATGCATAGCTCTTTAAAAGAGCTATAGCCCTTAATTAAAATCGTTCACCATATCTAACTGTTAATGTCCCATCCATGAACAACCAACAGTAAACCATACCCTGCAGAAATAAACACACAAGCACACACAACAAGGAAAGTCCATCAAGATTTAAAGAGCAAGGACCAAATTGGTCAAATAAAGTAAGTCCAGCCCTAAATTAAGATGATATCCCATTATGCAATGCACTTGAATTCAGTAATCTTTTTTTTGGCAGAATAGTAAATAAATAAAAGTCTATTAATCATGATAAACAAATACATATATAAATACTGCATGAATTTTGCTTCAGTTATTAAAAAGAAAATATTTTATTTTTGTAATTTGGCATTCTCATGACTCATAGTCTTATGAAATTGTGTTTTCATCCATTATGTTGATGCATCCATGGTATTTTTCCGTTCCTTTTCATTTTATTCCACTTCTCTTCACTGGCTCATTCTCGGCCTCTAGTGGCCAAACTGTCTCATTACAGCCATGCCTGGGAGAAGGAACTAATTAGAGACCAAACAGTGCACAGAAAGCTGATAGGAACACAATGTGACCACAGAATTAGACCATCCTTAAAGAACTGCATACTCTGCATCTGCTGCTAATCCCACCTTTCTATGATTGAAACGTTACTTCATGCAGTCAGCACACGCTCTAAAGAAAGCTCGTCTAACTAAGCAAAAAATAGCCTCTCATTATCTCACAAACCGACTGTATTTATTACAGAAAGCACATGCTATCTAGACAGTGGGCCGCAGACACATGCTGTGTTCTCATTCTTATTTTTAGTGGTATTTTTTTCTGCTGATTGCATACAGCTTACCTTCTTTATTCGCTACCTAAATGCTGTTATGCTTTGTCAAGACTGAACGCAGCAGTCTGTGGTGTCTGTAGACCCTGGGAGGACATGTCCAGGCATTAAACACCATTCACAGCATGAGAGCATTTCACGCAAATGACGCAAAGGCATGAACTTGCTCCTATAAAGAGGCTTGGTAAAGAATGTATACGGCTGCATACTAGGGTGCATATGCACCAAGCTGCACGAAATTATTCATGTGACATTTAGTGCAACGTGCTGGAAAATATCAGTATACAGCATGCAGAGGTTTGCATCTTTTTCCTGGTGTCAGGTATTCCCCCCTTGTCTCTACAAAATCAATGAATTAGAAAGTCAACCAGGCCTGGGGTGGTTATTCATTAAACAACTTGTTAAGGAAGTTTTAGATTAAAAATACTTGGAGGGAACACCAACCGCTTCGTTCAGGTGAATGCTGAAAACAAACTAAACAGTCAAAATTAATTTTGGTCATAATATATTAGCTTTAAAATGGTGTGGGGGGTGGATGACTAAAAAACTGGGGATTGTAGATTGATTAATATAATCAGTGTCTCTGCAGTATTTGGGAAAGTGAAATCATTTGCATATGAAAACAGTGGTAAGGAGATTTTCACACTATACCAATCAAGAGCTTTGAGTGGCAAGTTTGCTTCTTGCATATGTTGTTCGGAATGCTGGGTGGAGGATTTCCTAGGGGAAATGATGATTAACGATCGACCCTTTGCCTAAAATTAAGGAAATGATTCCCGCCCCTTAATCACATGAGTATTACTCAAAAAAGTTATTGGATTCATTGTAAATGGATGTGCCTTAGTGAGTTTGGCAGATTAGGTTCACGCGTATCGACGACAGAACTGCCCCAGTGGATGAATCAAATATGCAGCGGCACTTTCTGCTGTATAACAGTAATTGCTATGTCAGTATTTCAAATCACTGTCCAGCCTTGAGAGCCACTTTCTGCAGGCTATTACATTCTCCAGGCTCTATTAAGGACAATCAATATCACTCAGTATGAACACATCTCTAACCAAATTAACACTACAGCTGTGAGCAGTTTCAGTTCAAGAAATATGATCAGCAGTTTTTTAAGGAGAAAAAATGCAATACAGTTCCAGCAAAACTGCACATTCTTAAAAAATGCCAAAAAGGTTTTTCAAAGCACTCCAGTAAAAGATTGGAACAAGACGTATGTGTGAGGAATCTGTGCGAGGAATCTTAATGTTAAGCTGAATTTTTTTGTATTTTTAAGAGTGTTAAAATGTTGCAAAGACTTGTGTTGCAACATGTGGCAAAAAAAAAAAAAAAAACATTTCATTGTTACATAACCATTCCCAACCTCTCTTTAACTCTTTAAAACAAGCCGCTTTGTTACCGTTTTATTAATATATGTAAATGTGTAGGTTTTTGTGACATCACAAAAACATGGACTTCAAGATAAGCTGTTTTGGCAGCTTCGTTTCAATATAAGCATTGTATGGACTGCAGAAAAAAAATCTTTTAAAATGTCTGAGTATCACATCAAGCTATTTTATTCTAAAAAACATATTTTTTCCTGATATGGGGCCTTCAAAGGTTTCTAGTACCTGGTCCAAAATCATCTAGGAACCTTTATTTAGTGTACATGTGCTCAAAGTTGATCCCATTTAAAGAGATTTAGGCAAAAAGTGAACACACATTATTGTTAGTAGTCACATTCTGTCACATTTTGTTTCATGCAGACTCTATGAATCTGCCAGGTTGGGTTTCAGAGTGGCTGTACCAAGAGATAAGTCTTTACATGTTCTCTCCTGGACAATGGACCCCTGCTGAGCTGTGGCCAGGCTAATTGGCGAGGGCTGATCACCCTGCACTGCATGAAACAATAATGGCAGCAGAGAGGGAGAGAAGAGGGGAGAAATCCCCTCTTAATCTGAAGGGTTATGCATCATGGTGAGATCCCTGCAGGTAGTGAGGTACAGTTACAGTTATGTAACCATCATCAAGAGAGTGGTGTGCTTTCTAGCAGCTTGTTGTGAAGGTAGAAAAGTAGAAAGCCAATGTACCAGCATAATATTGTTTCATAATTACAGGACTCCCTCTGCCGCAGCCATGTGCTGAAGCAGCATCCTGACAGCCTCTGACTAGACATGGGATGACAGCCAGGCTCCTGCATGCGCTGCAGTATCTCAGTGTTCTAAAAATGACCCCGATAGTCATGCTTGAGTTAAAGCAAAGATACTGTACCTTTATGGAAAATGACTGGTGTGAAAGTTAAAGGGCTTACATACTGGAAAATTAATGGGGTTTTTTTAAAAACTTTTTTTTCCTAAATGTACCATGTGATCAGTTTTTCAAAACGTACTATTCACTCCCCATTCCTATGCCACTCATTTATGGAAACTCAGCTGCAAAAACAGCCTGTTTTGATTTCAGTGATTTTGTGATGTCACAAAAAACATGCACATTTACATATATCTACCAACATTGCTTACACATTCATGTTAAAAATGATTACGACTATTTTAGTCTGGATTCCTTTTTGAACTAGATAATACAGAAAAGCTTATAGGAACATAACTCATGTATCATAGTAGACAGTAACAAATGAAGGTTGTTTAATTCTAAGGGCTAAAGAGAGGCTGGAAATGGCCATTTTGGTATATAAACCTTCAAATGTTATATGTGGGTGAAAAAACAAGAAATGTGTAAGATTGTGGCCCTTTAAAGCAACTCAGACAAATTGTCAAGTAGACATTTTAAAGGAACACATATTAAATGTATATGATGCAAGTAATAAGGAAAATGAATATTTCCTTATATTTTGTATGTTGTACATCTATTCATTCATTCATTTTCTGTAACCGTTTAATCCTTACTAGGGCCGCGGGTACCCGGAGCCTGTCCCGGGGCCAACGGGCGCGAGGCAGGGACTCAACCTGGGTGGGGGACCAGCCCACCATAGACCGGTATGTTGTACATATACCCCAAAACTCTTTGCAGAAAAAACACATTGTCACTAAAATATGTTTTTACATCATTCACATAACCTAGCTGGGTCTTTGAGGAATGTGTAGCTGACTCGCTTTCAAAAAAGTACTTTTTTCCCTTCATTTTTTGTCTGCAATAGTCAAAGTAACACCAGTAAATGCATTTGCATTTTAAATGCTTCTTTGTTTTTAAGTGAGAGCCAAAAGAAACATTCGTGCTCAAGTAAAACAGACATTTTCCAAAAATTTGTAACAATAATAAAGCATTGGTTCTGCATTACTGCACAATAATGGTGTCTGAAGGTTTTTTAAAGCCCTAGAAAAACCTAAAGAACTTTTCAATGGCTGTTTCTACAAAGAACCAAAGGATGAAGAACCTTACCGGTTACGGAACATACAAGTTAAAGTTTCTATAAGAATTAAATACAATTTATTGGACATTTACCACTGCAGTAGCTGCATGTCATCTCCCTCTCTCAGTTTCCTGCATCTTAAAGCTAAGATTGACTGTGCAGAGAGAATTTAGCTGCCAGCTCTAACAAAGCCCTGCACTTCATGATGCTTTAACTTGTACGTTGTACTGTGTGCCCTGTCACAGGGAACGGGTGGAGATGTCTCCAGCTCCCTCTGACAAACAACTGCGCTGTTCTTAAACACCATTTAAAGGCTGAAACTACCAGCCTTTCTCTGTTTAACAGCACTGATAGGATGTTAAACAGAAAGAGCCCAGTGCTGAAAGCTTACCATGTAATGTTTTATGTAACAAGACCTCTTCTGTTTCCTAGTAACACTGTAGGCTATTAGATACAGCAGCTCCTAATGATAAGAATGTTGCAGGTGACATATTGTCACTGTCGGAGCAAAACCTTGTATCTTCAAAACAACAACTGTCCATTGGGGGGGGACGTTTTTAAACTTATAATAGTTATTGTAAGAAGTTATTGTGGAGCATTTCTATCAGTGCATTCATCACGAGATATCCACTCATTATAAATGTCAACTGCTGTTTACGTTTCATTTTGTGAACTGATTCCAGTTCTTGGAACTTGGTTTCAGTATGAAGCAAAGAGAACAGAAGTGATGACATTCTTTTTTCCTTAGAATTCTGCAAGTTAAAACACAGTGCAAACTGTTGCCTCGAAGCCGGCTGAGCGCTTCATCTTTAACAGTGAACTGACGGTACTGGCAAGTGCAAACTGACCGTAACTACACAGATCAGAGGAACACTGTAGAACAGCCCATCTGTCATTGATTACAGTAAATGAGGTTAGGCAGGTAATGAGCCTGTTCGTGACAGTCATACTTGAACCTAACAATTTTCACACCTTGTAGAACAAGCTCCACAAGCCTAACCTTGGGATTGTGGCAGGCGGTTAGACGAGTGCTCTGGCTTTTTCTTTTCTTTCTTTTTTTTTTTTTTTCCTTTTCACTCTCACCGCACACCCACGCAACTAATCCATCTGCTGTCAGCGCTAATGATACTTACACAACCTGGCCTGCGCAGCACTTACCGCCTGCTGTCTCTCCTCTTGAACAGGCTAGGTGAGTAGGGGGGCTGGAAGCTCATGGCTGGAGCTGCGTGCGGACGGCTGGATGTAGTGGAAGGGTTATCTCTGTGCCAGGCGCGGGCAGCAGCTGAGTATTGTGCAGGCTGTTTGGAGTGGTCAGGACGTGGGTGAAAGTGTCCCATTCTCTCAGCTGAATGGGAGGAGAGCGGCCAGACAGGGATGCTTTCTCTGCTCAGAAGCGTTTTCCTTTTTTCCCCTTTGCCCCAGCACTCCCTTTGTCTCTTGATACAATGAGACAAATTCACAGAATGCCTCTTTTCATGACTTCTAGGTGAGCAGGGACTTCTCTATAATAACATATTAAAATAAAACTGATTAATACTGGGTGTTCAATACTATTATTCAATTCTGAGATCAAGACTAGCTTTCATTCTTAGGATTTAACGCATTTAAAATCTCTTGATTCTACAGACGTCTAATTATATGCTACAGTTTGGTTTGGCCGAGAATAAAATTGATTCTAAAGACAGCAAGCTAGCATGTTCTTGCACAAAACTGTGATGTGCAGTTTCTCTTTGTGGTGTAATAGGCATGCCTATGGGAGGCAGGGGTGCTGGGGGTGCTACAGTGCCAAATATGATGCTCTAATCTAAATCGAAATTCCCCCTGTGACAAAATTATTACGTCCCTCTCCCCGATCTCTGGTTGGCAATAGTCCTACGTCCCAACACTCCATCGCCTTTGTGAAAATTGTTACTGCTGCTGTGGTAACTGATTGAGTCCATGAATTTCTACCTCTCAATTTGAGACAGAAGCTGCCAGGTCAAGTCCAGCCATCCCCCATTGCTACGGTGGTTAGCGCTATAACTTTACAGCAAGTTTGACTGATGAACAGCGATGCCTTTTATGCAATGTCCTTTCTGTATGAAGTTTGCATGTTCTCACTGCATCTATGTGGGTTTCTTCTGAGTGCTCTGTTTTTCTCCCATAATAAAGACATGCATGCTAGGATTAGCAGTTCTGTCAGAGACACAGATACTGGCTAAAAAGACCTAGACTCGGTCCATAGGCGATGCAGACAGTGACTGCCCATGCATGCTCACTGGTGTTAGGATGGGTTAAATGCAAATGCTACATAGCACGGCTCACTGCTCAGTGTGTGCATGACAAATAAAGTACTTCTACTAAAAGTGTTAGAGTAAGAGATATAATCAAATAAATTCAAACTTCACAATGACACTAAGCATGAGCTTCCATATGAGTAAATTACTGTTTGTGATTTTTCACACAGCATTGCAGCTTTGAAATACCCTCAGACCCAAGGAGCGCACGAGTGGTACAATGTCTTGGTACAATGTCTTGACTGCTAATATTCGAAACTGTACTGAAATTGTTACAGGTGCTGATAGTATACAATGATTCGAGTGAATGACAACATTACAGGAGGTCACAGGGTCCAAGTGTGTGTTTTGTTTGTCTGCCTCATAATCCCTTCACAAAAAGACAAACTCACTGAAATAAAGTTCTTTGTCTTCTTTTCTTTCCTTTGAGGTTCTTATGAAAGAAGCTATCATCATACCTATCAGGAGGATTCCATAAATCTTGTATGTTTGTTCTTTTGCGTCGGATAATTGCTCTTTTGTTCAAAGGCTTTGGATGGCATGTTTCAACTGCTACAAGTCTAATGTTCAGCTTGCAGACAGTATTGTTCTGAGAGGATAGCGAGAAACCAGTAAGGGAAAAAAAATACACTCAATCATATTCCAGAGAAGGCTTTTACGGAATACAGCATCAGTCCACATTCACGGAATTATTGCAGAGAATTGTGTGCGAAAACATGCCATAGCAGGAACTGTCTATTCAAGACAGGAGATTAAATGTCATTTTCTTTAAACCCTTTGAATGTATTTAATGGCCTGATTGGGCTGGGTCATGGGCTAGGCTTTACCTGGATAAGGTACAATTTAATAACTGGTTCAGCCCATTGATTTCGACTATGGATTTAACTGTCCGCTCTATGTCCCAGAAAGATTGGATTAAAAAGCTCATATTTGACCGTTTTCTAGCATTTTCTTATTTTACTGGGTTCCACCTCGGATGTCTGTGAAGACTAATGCACCAAAAACAATCACCGTTCATCCTGACATGACCATTTTACCTACCTTTGTCCCCTAGAATGAAACAGACTTAGACAGAGACTGTGCCTCTAAGACTGATATATGCAAATCACCTCTGTTCTCATTGGCTGCCTTGCATTTTGTCTCGTTCTGCAGGCTTTATATCTTAATCATAATTGGGTGTGTAAACTGCTGTATGGTGTAGCAGTTTTTGCAGCTTAGATTTCACTTACAGACCATTTGGACTACAGAGTGAATCGTACATTTTGAAGGAAAGAAGATAAGCAGAATAATAGAAACTTTTTTACACTAAGTTCTATGTTATGTGCATCAAGAGGCCTTGGGCTAAGCACTACAACAGCATATGCATGGCTTGCATGTCTGCGTTACCATCAACACGAATGAACAAGATGAGGCTCCGGCCATTATTTCAATTTCATGCCCACACAAGTAATTCTGTGAGGTGGTCATGTGATCCACTGAGCTATTGTGACTTGCATGGCTGTCTGTGGTGCCGTTATCTGATGACACAGGGAGGACACTTATGTAAGACTCTATTTGAATAGTTACCAAATGGCCTGTGAACATATGCATAAGCAGGTTTATATGGCTTTATGAAGCAGATAAGTACGCCACTGATTACAGAGCACCAACATTTACTGACATTTGTCCTGTCGACGCCCAACTGCAGGCTCTCCTTCAACATGAGGCTCAGCATGAGGTTAAACATTTCACAGAAATGTAGTTCATTAGGCAATGAAGCTAATGTGGCTTACTGCTTACAGACATCCATTAATAATGTGTACTGAATTGTTTAGTAAGATCAAATGTACTTGCTTATGCATTTTTTGACAATGTTCGCCTACTTTCCATAGCTAAAAACAGTACTAGCATCCAACCTGAAGCCTGAATTTGGTTCCTACTTTTGAACATTTTCTGTCCATATAAGCAAATCTAACAACTTTGCGACTCAACACAGTCTGAGGCAGCCATGTAATGATTTGGCCATGTTGTTTGCACAATGCTAATTACTTTCATTATTTGTTAGTTAGATTAGCCACATAGCCCTAATGAAAAACTAAAGAAGTTAACTTTGGACATCAAATACATCTCGGCTAATCAACTACATTTGGGGCAGAAGGAAGAAAACTGTGTTAATTTGATTTTTGGCAAAAATATTGTTTTGAATGGCGTACACTCCAGGCGCCCAAGGCAGCTGGCGAAGGTTTGGGTCGGGAAACACATGGACGTCTGTGTGTCGGCCCTTGGCTGTTAGCACTGGTTATTTTAGCACTGAGGCTTGAGGTTTAAACAGTGTGGAAGTGAGACCCAGCTGGGGAGCTGTCCTGGATCTGTGAAGGGCTGAGCAACATGCAGCAAACCTCCAGGGTTCAGACTGGGAAATTCAATTTTCAACCGATATCTGATCTCATCGTACTGTAGAAGGCTAGACTTTTTGTACTGCAAAAGAAACAAAACTCCACAAGTAGTCGTATTATGTCTACCCCAAGGCTGACAGCTCACTTCAGTTTGCAAGATAATTGCAAAATTCTTAAAACGCCTTGCATACCTGGTTAACAGCAACAATTATCATGTCAGTACTCTTATGCAATGAAGGCTGTAGAAGTGTAAACATGTAAAATGTGTAAAAATGACTATAGCATGCAAAGCTCTCTTTTAGGCATTTTTTAAGCTTGAGATTTTCTGGGTGCTTCCATACCAGAAAAAAAGTTCAAAGAAGTCGTATGCCAATTAGTCATAACATTAAAATGACTTGCCTAATACTGGGTAGGTCCCTCTTACCACTAAAACAGCTTTGATCCACGGAGGCATGGAATTCACAAGACCTCTGAAGGTGTGCTATGGTATCTGGCACTGAGACATTAGCAGCAAATCCTTCAAGTCCTGTAAACTGCAAGGGTGGGGCCTCAATGGATCTGACTACTTTATCCAGCACATCCAACAGATGCTAGATTAGAGGACAAGTTAACACCTTGAACTCTTTGTCATGTTGCTCACACCATTCCTAAACAAATTTGCAGTGTGCAAGGGTGCTTCATCGTGCTGAGTTTGTAGTTAGACTGCAACAATGTTTAGGTAGTAAATGTGCTACAGTCGATTAGTGAGCCTTGGGCACACATGACTCTGTTGGGGGTTCACTGCTAGGCCCTCCTTGGACCATTTTGGTAAGAACTAATTCCTGCATTCTAAGAACACCCCACAAGACCCCACAAGACCCCCACAAGATGCTCTGACTCGTCCATTTGGCTGTTGCAAAAATTGCTCAGATTCTTAAGCTAGTCTGTCAAGAACGGACTATTCACTTGCTGTCTAATTTACTCTACTACTTGCCACTGTAACGAGATAATCAATATTATTCACTTTAGCTGTCAGTGGTTTTAATGTTGTGGCTGATCCATGTATCCATACACTCTGCTGTGCTCAGCTTCTCTCCGCTGACTCTGAATTTTCAGTGGAGAAATGCTGAGCAGTCTGATGGGATTTGCTGAGTCAAAATTACCCACCTCTGGATCTGACATGAGGTGCGCCAGTTGTGCGTAAATTCAACCATAAATTACTGCAATGCACTTCTCCGGTCCGCTTTAATCTATCCTATCACAATTTTTCCATTTCTAAGAAGAATTATGCTTTCATTATCAAGCATGACGGTGCTCGTATACGTGAGGAACATCTCTCACTTTTAAAAGACTACTTTAGTAAAATCTCTTTAATGTTATTCATGAGTTGTTTAATTTGCATGCTTGAATATTCCTGGCTAGTTATGTGGCTGACTATTGACTATACCAGTAACCCATAAGTGTCTAGAGTTATTACAGTCACGTTGCATTGAATTATGCATTTAATGATGAATGGAATTATTTACAGACTAAAATCCAGTGCAAAAGTTTGGAGACCCAGCTGATAATAAGTAGACATCCGCTGCAGAGAACATACGTCTGCACATTTTAATGCATGATGAATTTTACAAGCTGATTTTAATTCATTGGGTGGAAAAGTTATAGCCCATTTTATATTTATGCTCTAACCAGTACATTAAACTCAAAGCAAAAATGTGTCTTATTTAATTTTGTTCCATATAGAACTTATTTCCACTTATAAAATCAACAAAACAGAACAGTGGGGTGAGCAAACTTTTAGGCTACCATATACTTTGCAGTTATCTGCGGTTCATGTACAAGCTATCCTCCCCCCAGCTCAGGCATGGGAATGGATTGCTCCAGATGTGACCACAGTCATGCAGCAGTGCTGCAAATAAGCCCAATTAATAATGCATTGGTTTCTGCGAAGGCCCAGAAACATCCGAGCGGGTTACTCACGCATGGGCGCTCACGGGCCACTCTAATCGATGCTTCTCGTTACACAATGGCCTCCTATGGGCTCAGCTGCAGAGAGAGAGGGCTGCCTCTGAAGAAAGCGAGGCCCGCTGTCACGGCAGCCTTATATAACTGGCCCCATCTGCAGCTTGGCCTGAGGAAGCCACAAGCCTGATCTCTGCCTCCACAGACACCATTTTCCTCCATGATGCATGCATGAACAGAGACCGCAGTAAACCGCGCCAGAGCATTACTACCATCTCCATATCCATCAGATTCTGGAAGGGGTCTGATTGCGGTTTGATGCGCCTTTAAACGAAACGGATGGTGGTTGCTTTCTTTTTCGGCTTTTATTTGTTTACACCAGGGCTGTCTTGTTCCTTCTCCAGGAGCTCTACCCTCCTACGAAGCTTTGCTCTAACCAGAACATAACAGGAAACAGTGTACTAAAGCTGGTACATTTTTTACTCGCCAAAGTATAAAGAGTGCAAGTATACCCTCAAAGGCACAACAATGGTCTTAAGGTCCAATTATGTACCTAAAATTGTTAACTTCAGTTGTAGCTCAGTGAAACAAGAAGAGAAACACTGCTGAGAATGTGCACCGCAAACTTCTTAAGTACATTTTTTCAATTGCAAAGTTCTTTTGCAATTGTAAAGCAACCTGTTGATACAAATTGTAAAACTAATTCATGGATTCATTTGAATTCAGCTATGTAATTCAATCCAAATTTTCTCCATGTAAAAGTGACCATTTTGCAAACACAAGGTTTTCTGGTAAGTTACGTAACTCTTATCTGGCTTATGCTACTTCCCCTTCCACCCCGGGATGGATGACGTCACTGAACAGCATGGCCGGACTAGAGGAGGTGTGGGGTGCGCAACAGGGACTTTGTTTGGGTGGTCAAGGAGCCCCTGCCTTTCCTGCCTTCAAAGCAGCAGTGCTGAGGGCTTGGCCACTGTGTTTTGGCGCAATCAGAGGGTAAACGTGCCAGGAGGAAGGTGGGTTGGCAAGGGTTCGATGTCAGAGCACTCGCTGTCACGCAGTCTGGCTGGCATTAGTATGCTGGGGCAGAGGGAGTCTCCATGGGGCTCAGAGTCTGTGCCTAAATTCACTCATTAGAGCACATCTCCCCTCCAGATAGACCCAAGCTCATATATTCACTCGGGGATGTACACCACATCTAATTTATCTTCTCAGGTACTGCGCGGCGTCTCCAGCCCGGGCCGCGGGCTTGTTTGTTTGCCGCAGGCAATGAGGCTTGAAAACGAATGCAAATGTGTTGAAATTCAATATTTTCTTGCGGTGTCTCTTGACAACCACATTTTAATGAGTTCATTACCTCATGTGCACAAAGTGTAATTAGCATAACGGGATAGGAGAGTGGGAGGGGGTCACAAGATGACAAGGTGTTTTCCGGGAGTATGAGCGACCGCAGCCGACGTTGATATATTGCTCCTTGGTTGAAATGGATCTTCGTTTATTGTGAGGAAACATTTGTGATCAAGCACATGGCTGAGTCACACTCCAATTAGGGATAAAAGCTTTGATTATACATCAAAGCTTTCTGTAATATTTTAAATGAAGCGAAATGAATCCTGCACAATGAAGCAGTGTGAACAAAGCATTCTGTTGGGCTTCTGTTCCATTTGTCCTTCGTGTCAGCTACCTTATAATCCAGAGGCTAAACCACAATGCTTCATTTAATCCTTATATACACTGCCTTTCAACAGTTTAGGCACACCTAGCTAATCCAAATCTTTTTAGCACAAAACAAACCTGTTTTCTCGGCCTGATTGTGCTAAAAAAACATATTATTCGGAAGAAAACAATACGTCACACATAGATATTTGTGAAGGTATCTACAAAATACTAATTGTTTTACTTTTACTTTTTACTGACAGTTCTGTTACGTCACCTAACAGATGCCTGTGTTGGCTGGCAACGCGCTGAGTGATGGCCATCCTACCCACACAGGGAGAAGAAAGTCAGTTCTCTCTTACTCTCTTGGACTCCTGGCCACAGGTGGCTGTGGGTGGCTCAGGCATTACCGGGATCAATACCTGAAGCATTAGTAAACAGCTGTTTTATGCTAACAAAAGCTTTGCTTGTATTTTCAACTGAAACGGAACAGCACAGTTTTAAAAGAAGCCTTTTGCTTGGCAATACGACACAGACTGATGCATTTGACAGCATGCACAGACACAAGCAGACAGATTCTGTAAGTGTAAGTTGCTGGTCTAGTTTTCAGCACTATAGTGATTATGGTGAGTGAAAGTGCTAGAGGCGCATGCTCAGGCTCAGTGTTTGCAGTCAGGCTGCAGGCAGGGCAGATTTAGTGCAACCCAGGCAGCCTCCCCTTACCCCTACCCCCCACTCCCACCCCCTCTGCTGCCCCACTCGTGCATTCCCTTCCCTTCTCCTGGCCATGAATGGAGCTTAGCTCGAGAAAAATTCCAGAGAAACCAGCCAACTATGCGCAGCTCTCTGATCAGACTGAAATCCAGCCTTTTTTCTGCGTGCATGCATGCTTTCCTGAGCGGTGTGGATACGGCTTGCTGGCATGCATGTATGTGCTTGTGTGTTTATTTGCACGTCTATGCATATGCATGTCACTAACTTGAGAAACGAATTTACTTGATTCAAATGCGTGCATCGCTATAACATTATATCACTATATCACTATAACACTGGCATGCACAAATATTGGCAAAAGCAACTCAACCGAACGCTGAAACTGTGTCCGTCATATTAATGCTTATGCGAATCAAGCTAATTTAATGCATCGTGTTTTTGCGGGGTACCTCTCAAAGGAGACTGTACATTCTTGGAATCAGCAATAGGGGATTTAACGGTTTAAGGACACAAACTGAAAAAAAAAAGATAGGTTCAGGTAGCCGAGGCAGTGACGTAAAATGCTCAGATCGGAGTCATCCATGCAGAGAGAAGCACGCAGGTGAAAAGAGCAGTGCAGAGATGGAGGTAGCTGATGTGTAGGATTTGCACACGTAGGCAGAGCTCAGAGCCAACAAGCTGTCATATTATCTCTAGAACAATCTGGAAGTGCAGACGTACTGGAGGTGGTTCCCACAAAGACGGAGAGATGCTGGCACACGGCCAGCGCTCCAGAAACACGCTATATACAGACGGGTTCAGTAGAGGTGAAGATCATACATTAGCCTACATTAGTATGCTGGCTACTGTATGGCCTACCTGCACTATTAGCTATATATTGTCACTGTGGGATTAAGACCTCACTTGAATCTGCTATATACAGCCATGGAAAAAAATAAGAGACCACTTTTCCCTTCTTTCCTATTCACTGTTTGTACAATTTGCAGGAGTGGGTGTGTGTGTGTGTGTACATTGCACATGTTGCTATTCTTTTATGAACTATTGCAGTGTGAGCTGTGTAAAAGCTAAGAAATGCCTTCATATGTGTTGTGAGTGCAGTAGTGTTTGTAGAGCAGCTTTTCTATGTGCTGTATTCCTGCAGCCTCTCTCCTGATTCAGTTTCTGTTGGATGAAACAGAGTCACCCATGCACACACTATGCTCTTAACATTACTGTTTTAACTGTTGCAGTTGTAAAATAATGTGAGAGTGTTGTGTAGGTTAACATTTCCGAGGTATAATAAACGATTTATATGTATTATTTTTCAATTTTCTCCAAACATTTTTTTTGTTTGGAATCAAGCGTGGTCAATAGTGCAAATGACAAAAGCAATAACCAGAAAAACAAATGATGCGGTCTCTTATTTTTTTCCATGGTTGCATACCATTCACATAACCTGCTATAAATATGTAAAGTAAGATATAATTTGTTTTAGTGAGGTTTTATGACACACAACGTTTATTAATACTGTCAAGTCGTCATGACAGATGCTTTGATGTTAGATATCATGACAGTTCATGTCCTACGCTAGTGTTTTGTCATGGCATCAACTTGTCTGGACCATTCCTGGCAACTCTTGGCAGCATATGACATCTGCTATGACTTTTGAAAACATTTTGACATAATTTGAAAACAGCTGTGACAATGTGAGGCTTGAACTAATAGGATTGCTCAAAAATGGGACGGAATAAAATTTTGTTACATCAGTTTACACTAAACGTTACGATTCTTTTAGTTCTCCTGCAAAGTGCCTTCTTTGGAGACTATTTATTTTACATGAATACTAAAACTAATCTGTCTCACTTTTCTATGTTTAGCAGAATAAAAAAAAACTTTTTTTTTGCACATTCTGCACATTTATTACTCTAACGCAGACAAAACTTCATATTTGATGCAAGCTCTTCTGGTGTGTTTACACATAGGGCCATCCCTCGCCCTCTCACACTCTTTTGAGAGTGACTGTTATATAATGAGCCCTGAGTCATTTTTCAGAGCTTTTTTTTCTTCCCATATGGAAAGTCTGGTCCCAGTTCAAACAGGATAGAAGCAGTCAGATCCATTATAGGCTGAAATGGAAAAAGTCAACAAGCTCGGAGGGAAGAAAAACTGGCAGTTTCTGTCAACCAGTATGGCACAGTATGTCCTCATACCAGGCCTTGACCACAAGAGTGAAAAACAGGTCCGTTTTATATGGAGAACACTTATGCCTATTATAGGCGGCTATTATGCATTTTTTTCATGTGCCATTTGAACAAATTCAGGCTCACTGAGGGGGCTTTTACAGAAGTGAAAACAATCTCAAGAGGCCAGTCACACCCAAAGGCTTCTTTTTTGTGTCTTGAGAGAAAACGCAGATATTTCGCCATTGAAAATCAAGCAAAACGAAATGTAAAATCTTTTTTAGGCAAACACGAAGAGCTAGGATTTTCTTTCACTGGAAAGTCAGATCCTTATGTATAGAATAACAGACTGCAGTTTTTGTTGTCAGATGTAAACAACCGTAAGGAACAGCGTGACTGAAGTGCCTGCAAGGCAACCAATAGTGACAAAAGCATCTACTGAGACAGTGTGTAGAACTGGCCAAAAGTTTAGGGACACATTACAAGAGGCTTGGCAGTGCATGCCCAAGGAATGCCTTAAAAGAATGACTATAATGAGGGTGAGTTTTTTTGAATGCACTCCTGTAGGGCCTTCTAGGACTGGAATTAAAGACCCCCCTTAAGCACCAACTTTATTCTTAACTCTTGTCTCAACTGTCTATGTTTTAATGCTTAATAATCAGTAAGTCCCTGGAGAGACAAAGCACTACATCAGTGAATGTTATAGGAAGAAACAAATAGAAGCTGCCCAGCCGGTCCATGAAAACTGTTTTAATGTTTTATAGTTACTGTCAAACTTATATACACATTGTTTTCCTCGTATAATTTAATTAGATTACCGAAATGTCACTTACACTGTTTGATCTGAAAACGCTAGCTGACTTTAACATAGCTGAAGATTTCATGATGAAATATCCAATATCCATGTTTATGTATATTAAATAGTTTCATTTTCCTGTAAATTGATAAGGAAAACATACTTGTATGTAGTGAAAACATTTGAGCTAGATGTTCCCAAACTCTTGACAGGAATACAAACCAACATGCCACTGTAAAATGCCAGCCTATCACTAACCTTGTCTAACTTCCAGGAATCCCAGAGCCCTTATTGTTTGTCACAATCTTCATACTGTGTCAACATGCTAAGCTCCTGCAGCCTGGAGCGTGCGAGTGTGCCGGCGGCTGGCCCGCCCCGTAATTAGCGTGTCTGACATGTCTGCGACTGGCTTGTCTGCTGTCTGGTTCCGAGTTATTTCTGGTGTGGGTGAAGGTGTCAGGCTTTCTGTGCTGACATCAGGAATGCCCTCGGGCGTGCAACAAGGTGAGGTGCTCTGCAGAACTTGCCATGATCCGTCTGCTTGCTTAGCGATAAAAGCCCTGTTTGTACTGTCTCAGGCCTCTGCCCTCGCCCTTTGTGCTTCTGCATGCTCCACTGATACAGACTGTTTACTGTCCTCAATGCCTCTCAGTACATCTGTCAGTCCTCATAAGACTGTACATAAAAGGTATGTACTCAGAACACTGAGCCGGCAGTGTATCAAAATTAAACTCCTTTCACCACTTATCAATACTACGGTGATATAATGCTCATTTCAGGTCAGGAAAAACAAACAAACAAACAAAATATATATTATTTTTTTCACGTTATGATTTTATCCATGTACATCCCACTTAAACAAGGTATTATTAATACAATCATTTATTTTGCTAGTAAAATTTTTAATGTGGTTCTATAGTGACAGAGTCATTCTATCCAGATCTATTAAAGTGGACTCTCTAGGCTGCAACTTTTATGTTATATAGTGTAACATGAAAGATCTGCCAGAGCCTGGCCTTGGCCCATGTATGCAGTGAGATTAATTAAACTTCATGACTGATGCGCTTCAGACTGCACTGTATACAAACTCGGTAACCAGGAGTTTCCTGGCAACGCAGTGTGTAAACAGACCGCCGGACAGGCCTGTGCATGACCCGCACATGAGGACAGCGAGAAGGGCGGCCACAGAAAGGCCCTATTATTAGACGGCTCCCCAGTGGCATGAGCATGGAAGTGATGGTTGAGGCCCCTGTGCTTTCAAGATGTTGCTGAGTGTTCTTTGCTGATGCATTTCCTGAGGAAGAATGACACGACTGAGCTGCGTCCAAAACACACAGTGTATGGATTCAGTGTTCATGGGCTGTGGACATGTAGATTTGTGTCATTTGGACCAGTTTTGCTCTTTTTTGTCTATTTGAATGTATATTGTAAGGCTTTAACAACAAATTATTCATATTACAACTAATACACTGTTTTTTCTATTGAGATCACCAATAGCAGTGTTTGTGCATGTGTATTAAAAAGGGCTCTATGTGTACATGTGTATTTAAATGGGGTTAAATGTGTGCAAGAGTATTTTATGGGGTTTAGCCACAAATGACTCAGTTACTACTAACGTAAACGTTGGTTTTCAGGTGAGCTGAGTCTCTGTGCATGCTAAGCTTAGCGATTGTTTGTGTGTGCATGAGCATTTTTAACAGGTTTTACTGGAAATTATTCATTTAGACAGCAATGCAAAGCAATCATCTTCACTTTCTACTATTTGAGAGGATGCACGGTTTTGGTTTTGTGTGTTTTCTGTGGTAGTAATAAGGCGATGTTAAGTTTCACTTTGATGATTTTCGCCGAAACTTGGCACGGCAATGACACACTTTTTTTCAGAGCCAGCATACATCCTCGCGTGATGTGACACTGACCAGCGTTCGTGCAAAGGGTGTCCTGTGTCACTGTCTGAAACAACTGAGGGGTGTGTGTGTGTGTGTGTGTGTGTGTGTGTGCATGCGTGTGTGGAGGGGGCAGGGTGGCTGTGTGTGTGATCGAGAGAACACTGAAAGAGGGAAATTAAAAAAATGAGGAAGAGAAAGAGGCGGGAGCAAGGGCTCTCACAGCTGTTGTTCTGCTGTGCTTCCTCTGATAGTGGACTTGGCTGTACTCCCAGTTCTTTAGGTAAACTGTAGAAAACACCATCACCTTGGAAGCGTTTTTATGAGGAAAAATAGGTGCCAACGTACAAGACGAGGCAGCGGTGCTAAGAAGATATGAGGTGTAACGCGGGCCGTCTTCTTTATCTGTAATTTTAGTGGACTTTTCCATGGCCTTTTCACCATTAATGAACTCTGTAATGATCTTGTTTTTCAGTTTTTCTGGTTGTCAGTTCAGACTGACCTGAGAAACATTCTGTAAGGAATCTCTTTGTAAACAGATCAACCCCCCAAGAAACGTACAGTTTTTAACGGTTTAACATATTATTACACATACAATTTTCACAAATAAGTACATTGGTTCAAAGAAAGACAAAATCACCTTTCACCTTTTCACATGCAGATATGAGGCCCATGTTGAACCCCCCCACCCCCCTTATTAAAGCTGTCACCCATTAAAAGAGTGAACATGCTGACACATGGAAAATCATTAGCCTCTTATCACTGGATCAGCTTATAGAGCAGACTTTAATGCTTTAATCTGTTCTTCATACGTTACCCTTCGCAAGAGTCGTGCTTGATCAGGATGGCCAAACTTTCTATAGATTCCCGCTCTGGAGGAGCACAGATCTGACAGTCGCTCGTGGCTCTCTTTGTGCTCATGGCAATAGCTATGAGATAACACTTTGAATTTCAATGCATTTCAGTGACACCTCTTAGGATGTTTGCCTTTGACTGAGAAGGAGCTTAAAAACATGAGGAATTTAAAGACGTTGATATGAAATGCATTGCGAGATGCTGATCAACTGCCTGCATACACTTAACACAAGCACCATTATGAAACTGATGCACCACTTCAAGGCTTGATTAAGATGAATGCCCGCGATTGGACGAGGTCTCTTTAGAGTAGGTCAATAAATAGAAGCTTGAAGGCCTTTCGTAAACACACACAACACTTTTTTTAAAGCAAATTACAGAGGCAAGCAGGGTTTTGCCCAGCTCTAGAGGTTCAAAGTACAAAATCCATTTCATTCAGCGTTATGTCAAGCACTATCTAACAAAACGAGTGTTGTTGCAGCTGTTATCTTCAGCTCTTATCACTCTCTGCGTGTTACACAACATGTCTACCTGGGCCACTGTTCTAATCAATGGCAGGTGGAAATAAAAAAAGAATAATATGTTGATCTGTATTACATTCAGTTCCACTTAAGCACTCAGATATTTCTATTGTACGTGTCCTTTCTTTCTGTTTGAGGTGTCACTTCAGGTTTGAATAGGGAAACAAAGTGCAAGTAAGCTGATACTAGTGGAGCCCACAACTCCAGACAGATCCTCTGACAAGTTGTTTTCTTCGCCTCTGCTGTTAAACTGTAATCATTTAGAGCCAGCGACATATTAGACGCAGAAAAACAACCGAATGCAAAAGTTTGGGGACACCCTGGTCAGGTGTAGTCTGATTTCTGCAGCAAAATAAGTGTACATCCTTCACACGGGGGGGGGGGGGGGGGGAGTGGAGCCTGTTCAAA
>JBBPCY010000032.1:5824730-5848422 GCA_037974405.1 Brachyalestes nurse | reverse complement strand
GTGGGCACAATCCCATGCTCCAACCTTTGGTACTGGAAGTTATAAGAAGAAAACAGTGAGCATCTTCATGTGGCAGACATTAGCCTATTATGCCCTCATCCATAGTGCTTCTGCTCCTCTCTCCACATGTGATGTCTGGGATGTCTTTTATAACTACACACCACTCCCTCTCTTACACACTGGAGACAAAGTCTGTGTTCCCGAGTGTGTCTCCTGCTGTTTTTGCCGTGTTTATGTTGTAGGCGCGACTGAGCGCGTGCTGTTTTCGTTCGGCACAACACCATCTGAGCTATTTATCTTTGCGTGCCAGTGGCAGTGTGCTTCTTTTCACAGCTGCCGCTGCTTAACGTTTGCTCCTGCCTGGCTAAACTGCTGTAATAGCTCTTCAATATCCCAACCAAGAGTGACGCTGTGGAAATAACAGCCAAGAAATTCACACTTGAGACGGAGGCCGGAGAACGAAATGTTCTGCCCAGCAGTTGGGACTGGGGTGTGTTTGTCAGGCAAATAGTTCGGGCCATGCGGAGAAAGTTGGCAAGGCTGAAGGGCAGAATTTTCAACAGTTCAGTGCCACACGTTTTTATCTCAAGCTGCTCTCGGTTCACAAAGGTGGCAGCACTGCTATCTGTTTGCCATGTGAAAGGCATGATAAATAGTGAATATTGGCCCTAAGATAATACAGGCTCTGTGCTGGTTAGTGCCTTATATCAGCAATTACCTTTTCAGAGAGACTGTGTACGCCAGCACAGGGTCAATTTGCGTGCTAACTAAGACCAGTGTGACAGATCTGCATGCACCAGGTTTCGTCTCCTGCAGATGACTTTAGCTTTAGTCCTGTCCACCACATGGGCATGCACAGTAATATGCCAATTCCAACATCTGCAGCCAGAGCTGATCCTGAAAGAAGCCACCAGTTCCAAAAAACAATGCAAACGTTAAAACGGTGCATGCATTGTTCATGCTCTGAAAACGCAATGGCAGAGTCCATTCAAAACCTCGGAAACAATACGAGTGCCTTTCCACACATTAAACGAACTCATTCAGGCCTTTTGTTTTTCAGCAAAAAGGTCACCAGGTTCTTTTGTGCGCAGCCCAGCAGAAATGGGCTGCTCCTGCCAAAAGCTCAGTTACTCCCTTTCTTAAACTCTATTAAAGACACACCTCTTTTATCTCTGTCACATCAATAACACCACGTTCCTAAAATTTCAAGGGTTTCTGTGCTGGGAAAAAAAAAAGTGGGACCTATCAGCTCTGCCAGAAGTACGTATTTCTGTCCATGAGTGAATCACATGAAAATATGAAATATTATGTAAGGAAGCCGAAGAGGAAAAAACATATCATTCCTCATAAAGCAGGGAACATTTGTATTTGAAATGTGGAGCACAATTGCCTTTCCGCTCATAGAGAGAGACGCAGAGGGGCTGGGGTATTTATTAGTAGTGGCTGTCGGATAGTTTTTCTAGGAAAGACTACAGAGGCCTGGGGAGTGCGACAGAAACGCAGTGGTTTCGATTGTGGAGTGAGACTGTGAAATCTGTTCATGATCTCGCGCGCCATTGTTTAGGCACAGGCCCACTGTTGCCGTGCACAACATCAATAATCAGCTCATAAAACCAAAATCGATAATCCGAGCTTGACTGTGACCTTTTGGTGCCATGTACAAAAGGCAGGACATCGCGATAAGGCAGATTAAAGGTTAACTCTACCACTAGGCCAAAGTAATGGTCCTAATATATTTTAAAAGGAAAGTGGCATCCCTTGGTGCAATAAAGCAATGAGAGCTCCTGAGACGGGCAATGAACCTGCAGCCGTTTTATCTACTCATAGCTGTAAAAATACCAGCCGTGAAAAAAGTTTCCACTGAAGGAGGCATTAATGATGTGTTGATAACACTGATTGCGCTTGCTGAGCTGTGGTTTATGGCGTGGAGTTTATACTGCATGTAATTGCCCATTCGCACCACCAGGTTATAGGAAAAAGTAGGAGTGGAATAAATCACCACCATTGTTACCCGTCGTACCAACAGTGTACTGGCAAAGAGAGAGACATTATTCAACCCGAGCTCCTTCAGTAACTCATCCATACAAATGTCTTCATTTGTCTTGAACATCTTGTAATCAGCCACAGCTTCTGATCTACTTTTACTTTCCATATGTTCAGCCGGGTTGTAATTATGTTACCATCAATTATGTTACAATTAGTCAATTGTTCGCTGTAATTAGTCTTTCTGTGTTTACAGCTTTTATAAACAGCAATAAAAATAACTGACAAGCCTGATTAGACAGTTTCAGCGCTGGCTCCTGACTGGTTATCAGGCCCTGATTTGACAGCAGCATGGTGTACAAAGGTGTGCAGTGATGTCAGCAGAGACCCAGACAGCAAAAGTGGACTTTTTATGTTTTTATGACCGGTCGCGCGTCCCTCCATAAATGATTTGCTTATGTTTTCACTAGGCCAATATAAAAGCAGAGATTTCTAGACATGCATAACTCAACTCCTGCTAGAATCCTCTAAGTATAGCTTCCTTCATGATTCAAGCAATAACCTTCAAGTGATGTGGAAGTTGTTTATGCTTTTAAAATTCTGTCCATTGAAAGAAACCAAAGACGTTCTTAAGAAACCAAAGTGGTTCTTCTATGGCTGAGCTCCAAAAGAAGCCTTTTTAGCACTTTTTTTAAGAGCGTACTCCTCACCTGGCTTCATCTCACTCATTTTCCTCACAAGGAACAGACTAAACATGTCAAACTGTATCAGATTTAACACGATGTCCTCATGTCAACAAGAGTTAGGTTTCTGTTTTTGAGAGCATGGAAAAAACAAAAACGTGCCCAGAGTTTGATCCCGAACTGCAAACAGGTGCCAAATCCTGGCGGGCAACTGCATGTAATCTGTTGTCGACAATTTAATCTGTTACAACACGTCAGCGTGCTCTCATCTGCCAGTCCTTTATGCTCGCAGTCCTTCAGTTCCGCAGGTTCACAAGGCTCTTGGAGAACCAGGAGCGTGGCCATTAAAGCTTGTGAACGTGCAACTGTCAGATGATGGAATTTGTTTGCTACTTTCTGCAGCCATTAAGAAGCAGCAGAAGGCATTTAAATAGCTCATAGTTTTTAGGTGAAGCATCCTTCGCTATTTCTCTCTCATCTACCAAACTGAAGCATGTCATTAAAGCTTGGCCTTGCTTTCTGAGCATTAATCTGTGTCCTTAGTCTTAACTCTGGAGCATAACACACAGCCCATCAGGAAATGAGAGGTAATTAAACCTCCCCTCAGGACTTCTGCCCCCATAGGCTGACATGCTTCATATTGAGGTCTTGCAATAAATGGGATTGATCACTTTTAACATTGTGATTGTTGGATTCTACACTAAAGGGATGGGGGTGGTGTTCATTATCTTTCAGTGTCAGTTCAGATAAAAGAACAATCAAACAGACCGATCACTTCATCTACATGCAGTCTGTTAGGCATTTAACTTTCCTTCACTGATAAGAGTGACGCACTGAATTCGCTTGATTCAAATGTGTTCATTCTTTTCCCAAGTCAAATTGAATCAACATTGTTTCTTCCTTTCACTTACCTTCATAACAAGCTCTGTTGATTT
This sequence comes from Brachyalestes nurse, assembly GCA_037974405.1. Lineage (NCBI taxonomy): Eukaryota > Metazoa > Chordata > Actinopteri > Characiformes > Alestidae > Brachyalestes > Brachyalestes nurse. The sequence goes on along the minus strand of JBBPCY010000032.1, from coordinate 5,844,821 downwards.
AGTTTACCTTCTCATGTGTACATTCATATGCAAACGTTTGGGTGACCCATGAAGATAAGTACACATTGTTTACAAAGAACACACCTCGGCCTATTTCATTACACAATTACTGTTCATTTCCTGAATTTAACATGTTGGCGAAAAACAATAAAACTAAAATGTATCCTGTGCTAGAAATGATGGCACTTAAATATTCTTTTTTGTGTGTCAAACTCAACAAATAAACAGCAAGATCGACAGATATTTATGTTAACTTATTTTCAAACTTGACCAGGGCATATGACTGTTGCGCATGTTTGAGAAATCTATGAAATAATCCAGAGATCCAGGAGTTAAACGCAGTGGTGACAGACACATTTGAATCATACAATTACTGCATTACGTTCTTCACTATACTGTCAAGATCACTATGTTCTTAAACCAAAAAGAAATGTAGATCACTTTACTACATTCACTGACTGAGAAAACTGTGCATTGAACTCCCCAGTTACTGGATTACTGTGTTGTCTTGTGCTTATGACCATTTTGATATGAGATGATGAATAGAAGACAACTGTTAAAATCATGATATCTAAATACAGTCAGTCTCAGCGTAGTGCTTACGGATAAATTGTGGCTAATGGATAAAGGTGAAAGAACATTTTTCAAGTCAACAGTCAGTATTTAAATACATGTAACCCTTTAAATTCTGAAGATCTGTTAGTGGGCCCGGATTTCCATTCAGACTTGTTTCGTAAGAGTTATTGTTCATAGTGGCTTCCTAAGAATGACTAATTAGGCCTTAAAATGAGACACTACAATAAGCCTGGAGTTTAAGAGATCAGTTTCTGGAGATGCCCAGCGTTTGCAGTGGGGTCAGGAGTTGCGTAATGGGTGTGTACCTGTGGAAGAAGAGGAGGATGGACAGCATGGTCTGGTCTATGTTGCTGTTGCAGATGCCCTCGTTGAGTAGGTAGCAGGGGTCCCGCACCACCGACTCCAGAGAGTCCTGCCTCATGATGTTGTTGAGCTTGTCCGTGTTGAGGTTGTGGAAGACCAGCTGGTCGCGGAGCTGTCTGAAGTGGCTGACTGAGGTGGGACTGCTCAGGCTGGCGTGGCCGGGACGTCCCGGCTCGGGCTCACAGCCGTTGGCCAGGTCCAGGCAGCAGCTGCAGCAGTCCAGGCCAATGGGGGAGCGGCACTCCTCGTCCGACATTGGGATGACCCTGGCAGGTAGAGCCCCTCTCACACAATCCAAACACACCACACGCACACACACACGCCCAGCAGGCAGCCCTGACAGCTCCCTGCTCCTCAGCTCTCCAGTGTGTGCTCAGTGTGAAGACCTCCTCCACTGTCGCCCTGCAGGTGTTCTTGCTGGAGTCCCAGGTGGCTGTGTGTGTGTGTGTGATTCTTCCCTGAGTGTGACAGCACGGCTGGGGTTGAGTGTTCGAGTGAGAGTGTTGAAGTGTGTGTGAGAGCCACGCTGCTTTTGTGCGCAGGGGGGGCAGGCGATTCAGCAGGAACGAGCTTGAAAGCAAAACCAGAAGCTGCTAAGCTTTTTCCTCCCTCCTACTCCTCCTCCTCTCCTCCCCCTCTCCTCGCCCTGCACTTTTCCCTGCCCCTGTGCGTGAGAGAGAAACAGAGAGACCGAGAGAGAGAGAGAGAGAGAGAGAGAGAAGGACGGAGGGGAGGGTGGGGAAACCCCTGTGATTGGTAAGAGATTTCGCTCAGCACACACACTCAGCCCCTCCCTTCTCTTCACAAACACACACACACACACACACACTTAGAGGAAAAAACATGAAGCAAAAGCACGCCTGTTCACATGTGCGCGACAGAAAGAGAGAGACAGAGACAGTCTTGCACTGCAATACATACGAATACTGATAAATATATGAATGCAAAAAAAGAACGTTTTGAGGCATTAACATGGTGAACATATTTTCCCTTCTCTGTGCAGTCTAGCCATTGCATACATTGTATTGTACAGAATGTATACCATAGATACTGTCTTTATGCACAACTACTTTTTATTTGCTGAATTTAACACACACACACACACACAAATGAAAATACACAAACATGTACTTTATTCTTAATATTATGTATGTTATGGCACCATTTTATGTTCTTCTTCCCAATACTTTAACCATGGCAAATACGTTTTTAAAATCTGGCAGGAAAATGCCATAAGTTTATCTCTATAAAGGCCATGTCAGTGTATTTTACCTTCTAAAATAAAAAAGTTTGACTGGAGGGTGTTTTGCATATGACTGTATCACTCGCCTTTCACTGCTTTGGCAACATTCAGTTTGCACACAGACAGACAGACAGACAGAAAGATCGAAAGAGAGAGAGGGACAGAGAGAGAGAGAGAACAAATCCACCCACACACACGCACACACAAACACAGGCACGCACATGCAGACAGACAGAGAGGCGAGGATGCTGCTTCCTTTTTTGTTTATTGCACTCCATTAAACATGAATGCATGTATCTGTCTCCCTCTCTCTGGTTTGTTTATAGCTGGTTATGAAAGCCTCTTGGCTATGTCTCCTCATTCCCGTCTCAATTGTTGACTCGTACTGCAACTTGTACACTATGTTCCATGACCAGCGATTCAGCCCAAATGTACCGTACTAGAACCGCTTTGTAATTACAGGCTCTGCCCTCTGTCTCTTTGTGCATGTGTTTGTGTGAATGTCTTTTCACCAGACAGACAGCCATAAAACATCTATGGACAGAGTCCAAAAACACCTGTATGATGTCTACCTGCACACTTCTGCACTAAATATATGTTCTCTGTGTTGTTTCCTGTGAGTAAAGTTCATTACGTTCGCAACATCAGTATGTCCTCTGTATGGAGTATATAGAGCGCTCCTCAGATCAAGTGCACTGACTGTGCAAAAAAGGTCACTGTTGTTTTTCTTTTCACAAGAAATATGTTGTGGTTTTGCCTGCTAAAGTCACAAAAAACCCCATGACCACAAAAGACGTTTAGCTTCTACATGTAACATACGATCTATATCACAAACGCTCAAAATGTTGGTATAGATATTTAAGCCTCAAGAAAACTGAAAAACAAATCAGTTCTCCTAAACACTCAGGGCTGGATGATATGAGCATCAGGCGAAATGCTGATCTGCTCTGTTATGACACTGAGCGCCAAACCCAGTACCAGTATCTCCAGACCTATTGCGACACATGGCACTTGTCATTTCTTTGTAACTTTTGGCCAGACAGCTCATTTTTGGTGCGACTTTTGCTCTCAGTGTTATGTAAAAGATGTTCTGTGAAGTATTTGTCAGTAGATTTCACTCAGCTGTGTTACTTTCCTATAGTATTTATACCCAGCATTTCTGTACACTTCACAGTATTTTCTTATGAAGTTTTTTCAGCAGATTTTTTATGTAGATTTTATTCATTACATTTCCTCCGGGATCAATAATGTTTTCTGATTCTGATTCTTGTTCCTGAAATCGTTATGTATACTTGCAGCACTCCAAAGGTTTGTCAGAAGTATCGATGTCCCAGAATTTGCTGTTAATCCAATGAACAACCAACCTGAAAAAAAATGTTACTTTGTGATGCCACCACACCCCACACTTTATGTCACTTTTGCTGTGATGTTAGCACTCACCAGCACTCAAACCTTTGAGCCTGTTAAAGGGGAATTCCCCTGATCGTTCAAAATTCTGCATAGCTCAGTTGTTGAGCTGAGATTCAAGAGAGAAGTCATTCAGAGTGTCCTGATGCGAATTTGTAGACAAATTCATCAAGACCCGTGGTAGTGGTGGGAGGAAGCAGGACTTGTCATGTCTATAACATAAATATAGCCACTGTGTTAGTAGTACTATCACATTTTATCGTATTGTTCTTGTAATGATTATTTAATGTATTATTAGTCTCCGGGACCCCTTGACCCTAGTAAGGAATAAGTGGTTACAGAAAATGAATGAATAAATGAATTATTGTTACTACTAGTACTACTACTACCACTACCACTACTACTCTTGTCTTCTGAGATTTTATATGTAACTTAGGGATGAATCTAAAAAAAGGGTTTCTTTTTGCCCTTCAAAGTCCTATGTGGAACTTTTAGATCACAAAAATAGGGCAAAACGCACTCTATCATTAAACAACGTCCGAGGCATCAGGCAGCGTATTCATGTCAAAGCTTTCATTTAACTCTTCAAACATGTGGTTCGGTATGTTTCTGTAGAACATTTCACATCAAACTTCTCTGTTTCACTGTTTAGCTTTTAGTGGTTTCATTATACAGAATATTTTGAGAAATTGTCATTTTACTTTGAGCCACCCTGATTTATTTATTTATGATTTCAAAATGAGCTTTTAATAACAGCTTGGAAAGGTAAACAGTCAAATTCAGTGAAGACACATCACTTAACATGAAGCTGAATGTTTCAAAACTGACCCATTAGCAAAACGTTTTTCATGTTTTAATTGTGTAGGTGGGGTTACAGGTTAAATGCAGTGAGATGAACAGCGCCCTCTAATGGAAAAGCTTGGGAATGAGTCAAAGAGAGGGAGAGCAGCAACACTATGATGCAATAGAGACTTGAGTGTCACCATTTATCTTTTGTGTAGCTAAAAATGTTATATTTACGCTTGTGTTATTATACATAATTGCTGTGTACTCTACTTAATGAAAATAACTAAATGATAACACTTTTTATTAATATATTGGAAAACGTCCTTATGCTACTGCAATTAGACTAAAAGTGTGAGTGTAAAGTGTCCATATGTCATACATGAACACATCATACAGTGTGAATAGCACAACATTGTTCTCTACACTTAACCCAAGTGAAGCAGTGGTCAGCCAGGAGCAGTGTGTGAGGACAGTACCTCGCTTTTTTCTTTTGACAGGGTTTGTCAAGGTGTGTAACTAAGCTGGCAGTAACTTGGTTAAAAGCAGGTGTTGATTGTAGTGTAGCTTTACAGGTATGAATAACAGATGTAGACTACTTAAGCACTGATGTAGGTCTCTCTGTATAAGAGCGTCTGCTAAATGCCGTAAACCTCAATGGTGCCTTTGGCAGTCCTGGGATTCAAACCCACAACCTTCTGATCGCAGGGGCCTCTCCCTGACAACTAGACCACCAGCTGCCCAGTCACCCAGTTAATGCTAACACCTGAATGCATAGATACACAGAGATACACAATGCACAGACATTTTTTTAGTTTTCTTTGGTCTGTTGTTTACTTTTGCTTTTGCTAGACCACCCAGCAGGCTGGCCCGAGACAGTAAGTACCACTATGAGCCTCATTAACTGAAGGGATGTTGTCCATTTACTCCGATCTTAAATGTTGGGATGCCATACACAAAATGAAAGAAATCAGAAAATATATCACAGAGAACAAAACAATAGAAGCTCTTTCTAACAACAGATGCAGTAACACAGTGCTGAGAACTGCGCATTTCTTCGAATTTCTTCTGATTTCCCTCACTTTTCTCACCTTGCAGTAAAAGCAGTGCTTGGGGCAGCTGACGCCTAGCTTAAAAGAATCGAGGTGTGTTTCTTAGAAAGCAGGCAAAAATATCTGAAGTATGTAAACACAAAAAAAGTGATCTGAGACACTGCAAAAGATGAGATGAGTGATAAACCTCTTGAAACTGACTTATAATACATAGACATTTATTTTTCACTTTCAGGCTGTGGTGATCTGTGTGGTAAGTGCTGTTCAGTTCCAAGTGTTCAAAAACAGCCAAAAGTAGCCTTTTCCCCGTTTTGGAAGAGTGAACCCGTCCTCTTTATTAAAAGGTCAGCTGTGAATGACATGCTGCAGAAATGCTGATTTTGTATATGTGGTTTATTAATGCAAAGTCTGGACAACGTTTCTACGATGCTCCTTGAATGTCCATTATTGACTCATTTTCACTCTTCCAGGCAGGGAGAAAGCCATCAAGCTCCAGTACACCAGAATAATGAACTGGAATTGTATTTGGTTTGAGGTGTCAGATCATTATTTTAAGAACTTATCATGTGATAAAGAGTCTGCCAGCCAGATTAGTATAGTGCTAGGTATTCTGACTTTAGTATAATAGTCATTTAGACTTTTGAGAATTTACACCTGGCTAACTAAACAGCCTTCATGGATTCAGCCTATTCAATCAAACACAGTGGTAAATATAACATGCTAGAATTATATAACAAATCCAAGTCATATATAGTCTTCATTTATAAGATTTTAGCAGTAGTAGTAGTAGTAGTAGTAGTAGTAGTAGTGTAACAATAGGCATAGTGGTAGTACAGATAGAAATATCCTGATAGAAGGTTACAGGTAACAGTTTAACTGGGAATCTACCAGACACTGTGGGGGCAGGTGGGCTAATATATTAATTGGTCACCTATTGCAAGAATTTTTTTATCCTGTTATATGGAGACTTTAGTGACACAAATACCATATAGTCAATGCCAATCCAGCATAACTATTGCTTTAAAAAATTGTAGAGATCTGTGTGGTCTATCTGTTTAAACGTCATAATAATGTCAATAGCACTATATACAGTTTTTCAAACAGGATGAAAATAGATTTGGAATGTTCTTGCACCTCCCTCAGTCTGTTCTGTTGATCATTTATGAGCTGGTTTAAAAGTGCCACTCTTGTTCACATGTATAATTCACAGCCTCCAGGCCCTAAGGTTATTTATCCATTAAAGTCTCACCTTTTCTCACTGCGTTATTTCAGCCAGCAATTAAAGAAGCATAACTCTGTCGGGCTGACAGTAACCTGCCTGTTTGCTCCACAAGCACTTTGGGTGTGTTGCAAAGTGTTGCAATACATTGCATCCCTCACCCATGCCATCGGGCCTTCTTTGGAAGCACAATCATCTCAGATGTCTTCCCGGACATGAGGAGTACATTTATTCTAAATAATGACACGACTGTTTTCTTTTTAAAGCCACTGTTAAAAGTGCATATTGAAAACCATGGTTTAAATGTGGCTTAAAGGAGAATTCCACTGAAATTTCCAAAACGTCTGCATAAATGAAAAGGTTAAGATGTAAATACCATCATCCGGAGTGGTTTGTTGTGAAACGCTCCATTCTGAAGAAACTGTGGTTTACACACATGATGGTTTACACACATCATGGGTTTGAGTGTTGATGAGTACTGACATCACAAGGACATCCCAAATATTTACTTTTTGCAAGTCTTTGTTACAAAAGACAAATGTATTGGGACGACTGACCATTACACCAACAGGACTTCAATGCCATTGCATTCAAATACATAGACTTTAATATGGACTTGGTCCCCTTTGCAGCTATAACAACTTCCACTCTTCTTGGAAGGCTTTCCACAAGATTTTGGAGTGTTTTGGGCATGGATGTTGGGCGAGAAGGCCTGGCTCGCAGTCTTCATACCAGTTCATTCCATTGGTGTGGGCCAGTCAAGTTATTCCACACTGAAGACATTTGTCCAAAATGTCTTGGTATACTGAAGAATTAAGGGGCCATCTGAATTCAATAACTGAGAGGTGTGTCCCAAGACTTTTGTCCATATAGTGTGTAAACTAATCCATACTGTCGTGCATTACTTAATACACTGCATGGCCAATGGTTTGTGGACACCCCTTTAAATGACTGCCTATTAACAAATACTGGCTGTAGAAAAGAGGGAGGTGCTTTTCTCTGTTGCACAGAATGCCATCTGGTCATCAAGATCAGTGCCCTGGTTAAAGGGGAATTCCACTGATTTTTCTAAATTACTGTGTAATTTGATTGTGCAGATGTAAACAAAGTCATCTGCAGTGGTTCACTGTGCAGTGCTGTGTTCTAGAGAAAATTACAGAGTCCAAAATCTTCACAGCAGTGGTGGTAAGAACCCAAGTCTGAATTGTTCAGTGTCTCTCAAAGAACCCTATTACACAAACCTGTAAAAAAATATGTTGCCCAAATAGTAAAGAATATGCTGATTTTGTGATAAGGGTTTGATCTTACTTATTTTTTTTAATTACATTCACAGCATTTGGAAGACGCTTTTATCCAGAGCGACTTGCAATCATTAGTTACAGGGACAGGCCCACTGGAGACACTGAGGGTTAAGTGTCTTACTCAAGGGTAGAAAATGGGAGTCTAAACCTGCGACTTTCGTAGACATCAGGTTCACAGGCAAGTGTTTTGATAAACACTTAATTTTGATAAATTCACAATGGAATAGTACACATTCTTAGGCAAAATAATAGCCCAAAATATTTACCACTGTTAAATATTTAATATTTAATATTTTAATATTTAAATGTTTAGCATTTAATATTTACCATTATCAGCATTTTACATTGCCACTGTCTAAAGTATCTCCAAAATCACGACTTTGCAAGAGAAGGCAAAACGGTATTTAACTTTAATGTAAGTCAATGTTAACCATTCCTTCCAAGTCATTTCCGAACATTTCAGTTGATACGGTCCTCGTGAAAGTTTTACTCAAGGTGCAGGGCACATTGGCAAAGATAAATAAATAAAAATGTAAAAAACCAGAGCGTCACTGATCAGTTTGGAGAGTAAAAGAATTCTTGGGTTGTAGACAAAGTGACCTCTGGTTACTAATACCATCACTGGAATAATAGTGGAATTGTTGAGTTGGTCTGTTTCTCTGTGAGAAACCATTTCACATCAATCTGGCCATCAAAGATCAAATCATCTGTCCTTGTTTGCAGTCCTCACTATGAAGTTCCAAACTGCTTTTGGAAGCAATGTCAGTACGAGCACTCTTCGTGAGGAGCTTCATAATGTGGATCTCCATGGTGAAGGAGCCTCGATGGTGCGAATAACACCATAAATTGCTTGCAAATGCAAACAGACGAAGATAACAGACTCATCACACTCGAAACGCTTGGCCTCCACATTTTTTTGATGGTCAGCATGCCAAAAGATACTGGGCTGGAACTGGTTTCTCTATTGTGGGCTTGACTGGGGTCTGTATATTGACACAGACTGCAACGGACAGTAGAGTGTGAACTATTTAAGCACCTCTGCCATGATCAGGGCTACTAGGTCACACAGACGTGTGTGTGAGTGAGAGCTTTATGAAAGGTGGAAGTAGGTCATCAGGTCTGCTTGCAGAGCTGTCTCGTGTTTATCTAATGTGATTTATCCTCTGCGGTCAGCTGTCCAAGATTGAGAGAGATGTCCTGAGAAAGGAGGCCAGGGAGTGGACACAAAGCAAATGCTTTGTTTATCTCTCTCCCTTTCTCCACCCTCCCTCTCTCTCTCTCTCTCTCTCTCTCTCTCTCTTTCCCTCTCTCACTCCCCCCTCTCTCCTCTCTCTTCTCTCCCTCTCTCTCCTCTTTCTCTCTCTCTGGTCTGTTGTCCACTCAGGTCACTGACCACCTATAAAAGGCAATCTAGGCTTGGCAGTTGTGAATAGTCTCTCATAAATGTCCTTGTGAGTCATAAAATGTACTGAAAAATTAGATCAAGGTAACTTCCCTGTGTGATCAGGACATGATCACAACAATGAGGACAACACTTTGCTCTGTTTTCAAAAGGATTTAGGCGACGACCCATGGACTGAATATTTAAGACCTTTAGCATTTAGTAATAGTTATATGTAACTCCCTACCATTGCTAATAACCATAAGGCCTCTCAGTAAGTGCAGGTTTGCACAGTTTATCTCTGCAGTTCAGAAACTATCTGGTTTAATCTCAGCATCCTGCATCCAGCGCAGCTTTATCAGATTTTGCACAAGACAAATGTTCTTTACCCATCGCTTTAGATTTCTGTGCGTAAAACAGGCATCTAAACTGAGGGATACATCTGATTCCAAGTACACAACAGTTTATGTCTGCTTGTTTTTTGCTGTTAGCATCCAGGTACCTTAAAGGTCCTTTATCTACAGAGTGCTTTATACACAGGTATCAGATCAGAGTGTTTTACATTGATATTGGGAGTTCAAAAAATGAAGTAAAATAACATTTTACTAATAATGATTTGTGTGTGCATTATCATTTATTTCAGGTGTTTCAAGAGCAAAGCACAAACAGAACTTACTGGACAAACTGTGAAGTGTAACAGGTTCAACTGCTAATAATAACAGAAATTGTCTGTAATTTTGGAAGGTGGGGTTAGGGGTGTGGGGGTTAATTGCAGAAAGCCAGTAGCAGCTCTAAGATCATGTGTTGGAACATAAATAGGCAACCATTCAGTTTGGTGCACAGGTGTTTTAAGAGCCATTTAGAGCTTTAAAAACAAGTACATGACCTAAAAGATAGAATCTGTGCTCCTGTTTTTGTACAACTTATAATGGATATACTGTTTTCTCAGGAATCCCAGCAAAAAGAAAGCCAATCATGATCAGTTGTCCTTGTAACAAATGCATGGAAGTTTCTTTGCAGTGCCTGGTGGCCTAACTTTTCACAGTTTTGATTGATTTGATCAGAAAAGCAAGCTATGCTTGCTTTTCTGATCAAATCAATTGCTTTAGCATACCAAGATATTTTGGACAATGTCATGCTTCAATTTTTGCGGACACAGTTTGGGGTTAAAACCTTTTCTACTCCAGCATGACTGTGATACAGTTCACAAAAGCAAGCTCCATAAAACATGGTTGGAGGAGTTCAGGGTGGAAGAACTTGTCTGGCTGCACAGAGCCCTGACCTCCACCCCATTCAACACATTTGGGATGAACTGGAATGAAGATTGCGAGCCAGACCTTCTTGTCCAACATCAGTGCCTGACCTTATCAATGCTCTTCAGAATGAAATGGCACAAATTCCCAAAGAAGCCGTCCAAGAAGAGCGGAAGCTGTTATAACCGCAAAGGGGGTACCAGCTCCATATTAAAGTCTATGTATTTGAATACAATGTCATTAAAGTTCCTGTTGGTCTAATGGTCAGGCATCCCAATACTTTTGTCTATATGGGGTACATACTGACTTTAGTGGTGATGTGAAATTAATAGATACCTCTTTGAGTAAAACGCTTCGTAAAAAACTTTTCACATCTTTTCCTCAGTTACATGACAGTTATCACAAATTAAATGACAGTGATTTATATGATTCAGTAAGCAATTATCAAATAATACCCCAATAAGACACGACGTGCCTCAAATGTAGTGCAAAAAGTGAAGCACTGCTGCCCCCTTTAGGAGAAGAAATGTGTTCCTATTCTGTAAGTTAGTCTAAGTGTGATGAAAGCACATCTCTACACAGGCCTATGGCTCTACATTTTATTTGTGATCAACACAAAATGTTTCATATCAGTATGATACACTCACTCCAGAGTACAGTTGCTGGAAATGAGTTTTCTAGCTTTACCACACGGCAGACCTGAACATAAATGTACACAAATCAGCAACTGAGATTCCTCAGGAGAGCCTCCTTTAATATAAGCAATTCAGTTAGCATGTTTTAGAAGCCAGTTAACCATCATCTTTTCACCAAAAGTATTCTCCTTACTTTTGGTGACTATTAAATTTTCCCTCTCACAGTACTGTTCCGCTGCTACATTGTCTATTTATTGTTTATTTATTGTAGTGTTCTGTCATCTATAGTGCAATACACATCACTCCAGAAGGTTTATGCAATGTCCACATTTGCTGTCTATTCATTCTCTGTCTGTTGTCCTCGGTTTGTTGTAAATTGCACTGTGTTGAATGTCGTATGTTGCTTTATGTTGCACCGTGATCCATTGAGAAACATTGTCTCATCACACTTTGTATGTGTACACAGCTGCTGATGACAGTAAAGTAACCTTGAACCTATTCCATTGACATGTACGAGACTTTTTTCTGCTGAACAAAAAGATCTCGTTATGAATACAATTCATTTTTAATCATCTGCATATATAACCCCTCCCCCATCATAAAATGAAATGCTGAGTTAAGAAAATATAAAAGCTTAAGGAATAGATGATCATAAAAAATTGGTTTTTAGTAATGTGGACTCAGCCTTTTCATAAATACTGCATCAGCAGTGAGCTACAGCACTCATCACTTAATGGAAGAATGTAGCTGAATCCAAGAGCCTAAATCTAAAGTGTAAATCAATAATCTCTCACTGTTTGTTCCTCAGGTTCCTCTTGATATTTTCTGGGCCCAGATGGCGTATTGTCTCTGATAGAGTATCCTGTTTTTAAGATGCTATCTTCGGTCTGTTTTAAAAGGTGTTCAAATCCTTATCTTCTGTTCCCATGTTGGAGAAAAGGTGAACTCTGACTGGTTTCAGCATTTGCATCCTGTTCCATGTTCAAAGGGCGATTCCTGTTGTTTTATTTTTTGCATTACTAGCGCTTCAATCAAAATACCTTGCGATCGCGACACAAAGAACTAGATTGATCACACCAATCGAAACTATTATTTATTTGTTATTTTTACATATTGGTGTTTGTCCTGAACAGTGGGCAAATCTGCTGAACAAACAGGTCCTGGGCGAGAGCTTGCTGAGTGATGGATGGCCTCAGTATTCCCACTCAGACCCAGGCCCAGGCCTGGCTGATCTCATCTGGTTATCCTGCAAGATCCTGGACTGAGATTGCTTGATATTAAGATGCAGAGGGAAATTGAGGCTCCTTGTTTAGGCCAGACTGAGTTAAGATGTAATCAGTCAAAATCTGTTTTTCATCTATTTGTGCCTCACAACCCTTCAGTCACGTTCCTACCACACATACACACTGGGAAAAATGAAAGAAAAAATAAAAGATGCATTAGTGGTAGCGATTTGAATGCTTCTGTTTTAACAGATTGCTGGTTAGAGTAGCTTGAATTGCCCCGAGGACAAACTGTGGTCAAGTTCAGCATTTCCTTCCTGTTTTACCGTAAAACACACCCAGGTTTGGTTTCAATTTGAGAAATTCAGCTTTATCTGCCTCAATAAAATGTGCCTGCTACAGTTGTGCTGTGACTGGAGATGATATTACAGAATCAAACAGCAGAGGTCACTACCTCCCCATACAGGAAGCTCACTTAGAAACAGTCGCATCCATCTGTTGAACAGCTGACATTCAAGATATCTTGACTCAGACCCCAACTACAGTTTTTGACTTTGTTCTAATTAAACGACTACAAGATAATACTGACAGATGACCTCAAGAGCTAATCTCTGAATCTCTAATCCTCCCGTATTAAGTTTCATTCAGTAAAGGAAGTATATATATATATATATCACTGAATCTTACTGTTGAGTTGAACCAATGGAGGATAGAGTTGTACAGTTCATGGAACTCAGACATCTCAAATAAACAAAATATCAGTGACCCGCTTACAGCTAGCTCAGCTGCATTCAGCCGCAAAAGCATTAGTGATGTTGGATACTGATGCGGGATCATTAGTTATGGATCAGAAACTGTGCATCCCAAGGTTTCTTCCAAACATAGAACTAAACAACCCAAAAAGGAACTGTCTAATAGAAAGTATTTATCAACGCAAGGCTGGTTTTAATGCATCTCCCAGAACACACCCTTGTGAATATCATTTGGCTTTGAGGCCAAAGTATTTACTCCAAAAGACGTGTTCTGATTTTCATACAGTTTTTCACTTCCCGTAAACTTGGAGAAACTTAATTTGGCCCGACTCAACACCACCTCTCTTATCATAACACATTATGACCATAAAAGCTTAGTCCCGTTGCAGCAGAGCTTGCGGTGGCTAACGCTAAATTGGAGAGTAAGTTAATTAATTCATCACTTTTAAACAGCGCTGGATTCGAGGGAAAATAAAATCAATGAGGCAAGCAGGCAGAGAGGATATCGTCCACTCCAGGCTGAGGAGAAAAAGACCTTGAGCTCAGTTTTTTCCTCCTGTGGTCCACACCCAATCTTGGGAGAGGTAGGATCCATGCTGCTGGAGCTCACACTGAACTGATGCTGTCCGCTGCTCTGAGTCCAGAGAACTGGACCTTATCCCCCCCCAGCTCCAGAGACCCAGGCTTTGAAGTGAGGCCTCCAGAGGTAGGATGGTAACTGATTTAGCTCAGTCTGTGCAAATCCTTCAGGGAAGCCAGCGGTGTCATCTCAAAGCCAAGGAGCTGTGAAGTTCTCACAGTAACACCTGACTGTCGGAGTTGATGTCAGATCCGGGGTTCTATCAAATTGAAGCTGGGCTCCGAAGGCTGGGGTGGTTTAATTTAGCTGGGGCCGTGCGGGCAGGGTGTGGGAGAAGTGTTCGTGATGCCTAGTGACAGCTCTAAATCTAGAGCACAGCCAACATGTGCTTGTCAAGCCGAACAGCCTTAAAGGCTCACAACTTCTACCGCAAAGCGTACACCTAGACACGTCCTTGCATGAGTACTTTCAGAGAGAAATCATCTCAAGCTCCATTTTTTAACCGCACTAAAGTTTGCGTTTGAAGCCGTTGTCTTAACTTTCTAGTCACAACTCGGAAGATATCTAGAGAACCTGTAGATTCACCCTATCAAGCACAGTTTCTTACAGAAGCGACGCACTCCGGCTTGATCTCACAAAACATTATTGCCTGCATCACCTCAGAAAGGGGTCAGCGTTTCCCGCGATTTAACAAAACAACAATAAATTCTTTCTAATTCTGCCCGTGGAACTGAAATCCCTCCGAGTTTCATACATCTTCAGCTTTATAAAGCGCCCAAGGGAAGGTAATAGAGAATTCTTTTGGTAGCTGAAACACTTTGAAGCATGCACTCGCGTCTTTTATTCAGCCTGAGAAAAATTCCCTAAGGGCTTCATTATTTATCCAGCTAACATTAATCAAGCGGCGGAAGACTGAGCCCATCTGAATGAAGTTTAACACAGTGATCTCAGACCGGGTTGCATTTTGATATGGCCATTTTTCTAGCCATCTCTTCCATCTGTCCCTGAGCTTCTGGGATCTGTTTGTGTAGGAAATATGCTTAGCATTCCTCACATTGCCCTTCATTCCAGGAGTATTCAGCCCAGCTCTGTCTGCAGCACTGGTAATCTATCACAAGATACGCAGAAGAGAAACTGTGTCTAATGCAACGGCAAATGGCAAAGCTGAAGAAAGGGTTCCTTCGAAATCTGATACCATAATGATGAATACATTTTGCCGCGTGCTGCAACACTATGCTAAGCCTATTGTTGGTGCATTCAATACGGAATGTGATAGAAACTGGTTTCGTAAGCAAACTAGGAAAGTCCCAAAAGTGATTAATTAAATAATGAAATAAATGCTGTTTGAACCACCCCCCCAACCATTAGCACTTTTCAGTACGTGCAGATGTGTGTGTGTGTGTGTGTGCATGTTAGAGAGAGAGAAAGAGAGAGCAACACTGCATTGTTTAAAAGTCAATGAAACATTGATTAGTTTTAATGGAGTTTAACCCTACAGATACTGTGCATGTAAGGTACGCAGAGCTGACATGCTCTGAAATGTGTGACTGATGTTTCGTTTGTGTGCACTTGTGTCACTTTTAAATATTTCAGCACAAAGCAACTCAAGCAGGCCATAAGCAAGTGACCTGTCCAAGCTACAATTGCATATGCTTTCATAGCAACAGTTGGAAGGATGGACACACTTGTCAAATACCGGTTGAAAATGTGCTACCATCTAAGCACTGGCTCATTCATGCAGTTGTGAGCGACACCCTATTCATGCTATGGGTGTGTCCTTGCCTTTATGCAGTGTTTCCAAAACTGGGGTATTGGTAGAGGTATTGCAGAGGGGCGCACCAATTGCATGGCCTACCCTCCACTTTGTGCACCCAGCCAAGCCTCCAGCAGAGGCTGACTCTTCATCAGCTGCAAAGTGTGAGACTTGAGATGAAGTTGTTTCTGACTGTGAACTGGTTATTTTTCCCAGCCATTTTTGTGGAGACAGTTGTTTATTCTTGTTTATAACTTCAGTATTCTCTTTATTTCTCCCACAGTGGTGAAATTGCACCATTTGTTAATACATTTGTTTTGCTCAATTAGAAAAGGGAACTGTATTTCAAATAAAGTTTGAATCTTAACCTGTGTAGTTTGAATGGGGGGGGGGTCATTAATGCCTCTATCTAGAAAAGGGGAGCCCTGCAGAGAAAGTTTGGGAACAACTGCCTTTATGTATGAAACCAATAACCATTCTGAAACGCCATACTTTCACAAGTCCTTAGTTGTCTGAGTGCTGTACATTTTTTGCCCACTTTCTGGAAAATTTGACCAACCTCTGACCAGCTGACAAAAAAAGAATGCGTTTGTGGGCGAAGGTCATTTGAATATAGTTTCACAGTCGTCCTTGTTTTGGCCCTGTGAAACAGTGACTCTACGCTCAATTGAAAATGTCTTTGACAAAAAGCTCTTCTTCTACACCTACAGATTGCTGAAAGATTTCTGAGATGTTGAAGACAGCTATATGAGGAAAGCATGAGGTCTTACACTTTTCTTATATAAATATAATTCTACAAATTGACCCAGAGTTGAGTCAGACCCAAAAGAATTAGGTAAGGTGTGGGACACCACATTTTAGGAAATAGGAGAACATTTATCCTACTAATCCCAGTGATTAGTAGGATAGATTAGAAATAGAACTGAGTGGTGTCTAGGGAAGTAAACGGGATGATCATACTCTGAATGGATCTTGTAGTATGTAGGATGTAGTGTAGGATGTCAGCTTTGATATAGACATGAATGCACAAATGTTCTTCCAAACTTAGACATATGTATTATTTATTCAAATTGATTTCAAAGTAAAGCAGCTATTCTGCACTTTAACCTCAGTCGTTTCATTTTAAACCTGAAGCACTTGTAAAAATAAACACCAACATTTTTTTTGTCATTATTCAGATCCTTCCAGGCCAAACTCTAAACATTTCAGTGCACCCTACACTTTGTAATTATAGTATAGCCAGTCAGAAAGTCTGATGAATGTCAGAGTGGAATGATCATGGTCCAGCAGTATAGAGAGCTGATCCTCAGCTTTGTTCTGTTCTGTGTGATTTCACCTCATTTGGCTTTAAATCTCACTCAGGCTGAAGCCCTGCATCTATTTTTCTAAATTGTAGGTTTCTATTCTACAACCAGTAACTGTCCACCCCCCCTAAAAAATCTGTTTTAACAATCAGCGCAAACTATACTGCAATTATTCTTGAAATCGTATGGGTTTGGTTGTTCTGAGGGTGAGACCCATTGTACTTGTTTTAGTTGGATGTGAAGGATGATATCACCCAAGCTTTGCACCCCTTTCTGTTTCCTTTGCTGAAGAATATTAAATATAGAAATAGCCTTAGGAGAGTTTTTGGTGAGGCAGATCTAGCCCTCCTCTTATCCTCTTTTTCCTGCCGCAGCTTCCTCTCAGTTTTTCACAAGCAGTGCAAAGTGCCTAAGCTGCTTCCTTGAGTGGAAATGTCCTGAGAGATCGCTCGCTGGTTAAGGAGAAGGCTTTTGGCTATTACTCTCAAAGCCAATGGCCATTGATTGCCCATTTGCCCTCTAAGCCCTGGCTGCTATTAATAGGCTGTCTGAGACAATGCTCTGTTTATTTACAGAGGGTCTCAACGTATTTGTGCTAAAGGAACGCAGGGCTAAGTAACAGCTCGACTGTGTTACAAACAGGCATCCGTCATTCAGAAAGCCTCTGTGACAACATGCTGATCGGGTGTAAAAACTAACTGAGGGGGTGGAGTAGTAGTGATATATTTAGTGCAGAATTTCCTCAGTGTCAGATGATGTAGAGGGAGCTGCAGGGGAGGTCATGACCAACACAATTTCTGAGTCTTTATAATGATACAGTTTCTTGCGTTTTTTCTTCTTTCTTTGTAAATATTATTAAAGCTTCAACATATAGGACTCCCACCCCAGTCTCTATATGCCAGCTGTTGTTGTGATGTCACAGAAACACGGCATTCATAAATGCATGCATTTGTAAAGTGTTAAAAATGTTTGTAGAAGTCAAAGCTTCAGAGTTAGGTCATGAATGTACGTACCTCACCATTTATCATTATTGCTTCACAAAACGCTAGTCTTGCAAAGTGTCACCACAGTAAGAGCCAATATTGAAGTCTACTGATTGTTTAGATTGCACCACCTAGGCCCTCTCAGATTAGCATAGCGTGTTGATTTTGTGTGCTGATACTTGTGTGCTGAAACAGGCCACCAAAATGGATGGTAAGCAAAATCAAGCTGCAGCTAAATGTTCCTCTTCCACCTCCAGAATACAGCGTTTCAAATTTCAATGCATCATTAAGTTAAACTGTTTGTCATTAAAATGCTGATTAGAGTGGAAAACAGGCTCCTGCAAATAAGTGTAGCACTTAGAACAAAGTGAACATATGCGTGTGCTTCCAGATTTTTTATCCTTTGAGATCATTATTGAGCCCAATAAAAAAATATTAAATGTGCTCATGATTTTTCCCAAATTTTACAGGCTTTTCATCACTGAGTCCTTATTTTTTATTAGCATTATGTTGACAATGTATAGAAATCCAACATAAAAACCCTAATCAGATCTGTCTGATAACTGTGCAGGTCTGATTCACATGTTCAACTGTATAAACAGACAGAAGAAAGAACAAATGAATGGACAGATAAGCTTGTTTAATATCTTAGTAACAGCACAGCATGTTAGTTTTTCTGTTTGTCTGACTCCAGCAGAAACCAACAGTGAGAGATCGAGGTAAATCACAGTTTTTTTAAAGTTGGGAGTAGCAACATCAGCTTTGTTTTTGGTAGTGGGACTCCCTACTTAAATGTAAGCATGTAACTCCGCCCATTTAAACTGAAATATGTTTTTCAGTCAAGGTGGTCAATCAGGCTAGACATCATTTGCATGTATAAACACCAAAGGTATCATAACAAATACACTTGTTTAACACAAAGGTTTTCCTTTTTCTTGGTAAACGCTCATGGAAAATAAACGATGGCTGTTTTTAGGACATAGCACAAACTTACACAAACATCATTAAGCCTCAGGGGCGAAAAATAACGTACAAGAAAAATGTAGAGAATGGAGTCTTTAATTTAAACAGTGGGAGCTAAAATGCACTATACTTTATACACGTGTACCTCCAGAGACCCTATTAGAGTCGTTTTGTCCTTGTGAATCTCCAGCCTGCACTGAGCATCACATGAATCATTGCATAATGCACAACAGTTTATTTAACATCCATAAGCGCCACACAATGCTCTTCATGCTCCATTTCTTCATTGTTGGTGTAGGGTCATTTCCCAGTGGACAGCCCAGTAATGGTTTGTTTACTTTAAATGACTAAGCTTCTTCCCCCTGTGAGGTTTGAAGCACCGTGGAGACTAAAAAAATATATATATATCAGTGAGTTAGCCGTAGCAGCTGGAGCACCATGCTTTGGTTTTCCTCAGCAAGAGATGCAACCTCTCCTTCCAGTACAAAGCCTTATTACATGCATGTTAATGCGATTACTGACCGAAAGCAGAGCTGCAGAGCTGGCCGTGTTTGAAGTGTCCCTATGGACATTTAATCACCGATGCTTCTGGCAGCCCACCAGTGTGACTGGCACTGCACAGTATGCTGGGTGACTCTGGGGAGTGCTGACCTAGTGAGAATGACACAAAATCTCCATCACCGCTCTGTCGTCCAGATCAGCAAGAAAATCAGAAACGCAAAATGTCTTTCTATTGCATTGCATCGTTCAATCGTAACTAAACTCAGTGATCCATATTCCAACAAATACTGATCTACAAACTTCCATGATAGTGTCAAGGCATTTTTATTTCGGATTATATGCTTAGATGTGTTCCTTTTTTACATAATTAACTCATCCACAGAAGGGTAAAATTCAAAGAAATAAACAACAAAGTACAACCAAGTTGGAACTGGACCACCACAAATAGCCCAAACAGTGGCATTCGGGTTGTCCTTACAAGATCTTACTGCAGTTTTGGTCGAATTCATTTTAACCCTAATAGATTACTTGCACTCTTAAAATAGATAAATATCCACTGCCTGTGGTATTTGTTATTTATTAGCAGAGGCGGACAAAGTACCTAACTTTGCTTAAGTGAAAGTACAGATACCACTAGTCAAATGTTACTCCAATATAAGTGAAAGCCATACAGACAGAGTTCACTTAAGTGAAAGTACTGAAGTACTTGCTTCTGAAAATACTTAATTATTAAAAGTACATCTTTCACTGCATTGTTGATTTATTGCCACCACACTTACAAAACCTAATGCATCTAACTTGCTTGTAGAAGATGTAGCA
>JBBPCY010000032.1:5795402-5824630 GCA_037974405.1 Brachyalestes nurse | reverse complement strand
CAGGTGATCACTAATCAGTCCCTCATAAAGCAGAATGAGGTGCTTGTGCAGGAATTTAACAGACACTGGACTGGAATGGGTTCACACTCAGAGAGATGCTGATTTAAAAATAAACTGCAGTGGTCTTTTATTTTTTCCGGAGCTGTATTGGGCTGAAAAGTAGGTTTAAAATTAAGTTTTGCTGTCACTTATCTGAATGTTTAGCAAAGTAATTACAAACACTGAAAGTTTTTTTTTTAAATAATAATTACAGTTATTGTAGGAAAAAAGTTGGCCTTCTGTGCTTCTTAGCTACTCGACCAACCAACCAGTGAACCAAATTTAGTTTATAAATGGGATCAGTTAGAAGGTCCTAGCATCACTCTATGCCCTGATCAAAATAATTTCTGGGAGAGATGAGAAAGAAAGTTATTGAATATATCAGTGTGCAAAAGGTTCCAAAGTCAATTCCAAAGCTCTGGGACTTCACCAAATCACAATAAGAGCCATTATGTTCAAATGGAGAAAACGGAACAAATTTGGAATCTTCCAAAGCGTCCATAATTCCTCCAAGAAGGCAACAATGACTCATTTGGGAAGTTATGAAAGAACCCAAAGAAGGTCAGTGTTCATGCTTCCACCATCAAAAAGACTGGAGTCAAAAATACTTTAAATGATGTTCTGTTTTCCTGTGTTCTCCTTATTATATAGTCCATCTTGTATAAAGATCTAAAACCATTAGCGTGACAAACATGTAGGGCATCAGGGGAGGGTCAACACTTTGTCAGGGCTATTGGTTTAATGGCACAGTAGCAGTGCTAAAACTCCATATAATATGAATCAGAATGAGAATCAGAAATCTTTATTGTATCAGTAAAAAGAAAAGTACATATTTCACTGCATTGTTGATTCATTGCCACCACACTTACAAAACCTAATGCATCTAACTCGCTTGTAGAAGATGTAGCATAAGGAATAAGGTAGAATGTTACAGAATGAAGCACAACCCGAACTGATAAAGAAAACCAGTCATTAATTGTACACTACACACCTACACAAAAGGTATGTGTATGTACTATATCTTTGAAGGAAGTTGACAACTGAACCGCTGTAAATGCAGCAGTTTGTTTTAGGCAAACATGGCACACACTTAAAACGATGCGATTTTTTAAAAATCTTTTCAGAATATGGCCACGGATGTGGGCATGAAGAGTCGCCGTCTCCGTCTCCTTCCATTCTCCCGCCATTGAAATGCTGTCATTGCAGTGTTACAGTATACAGACATGATTTAACATTACTGGTGATTTCTGATAGGTTGTAATGTGCTAAAAAAGCAATCAAGTTTTAGAAAAGTGAGACAGTAACACCCACTTTCAGAACTGAAGGTAACTAGTAACGAGAACCTTGACAGAAATGTAATGAAGTGAAAAGTACGGTTTTGTCTTTCAAAACGTAGTGAAGTTTCCAAAAAAAGACTCAAGTGAAGTACAGATACTCAAAAACTGTACTTAAGTACAGTACTCAAGTAAATGTCCACCTCTTATCAGCAAATGCCACATCACCCCCCTCCCCAAACATAACATAGCTTAGAGTAACATGCCACAGTGTTGTAAGTGGGAAAGTTATAACTTTACATTACTTTACATTACTGTATTTTACTGTTCCTGAACAGAAAAAAAGGTATAAGATTAGATTAGATTATACTGAGCAACAGTGTCAAATTTTTTTAAGGTATGTGGTTACAGTACATCTAAAATCTGGCCAAGAAGCAAAATCCTTCTTGTTAATTAATTAGATTTAGTGCCAGAGATTACCCCCACCACTAATAATAGCTCACATGCTGGGCTCAAAAACTTGGTAAACAGTGTATTATTACATTCTTTGGTGCATGCCTATGTGATAATACTGTGCTACTGCTGTAGACTACTGTGTGTTTTCACTCAGGTCTCTCTTCCGTCCCCACCACCACCTGTCAGAATGTATGGTACACCCGCTTCCCCCTCTTTCATTCAGCGCTGTTGCTTGGCATATTGCACATAGCGTATTATTTGCATCATTTCCAAGCTTAAATCGTTCAGTGATCCTTCATGTCCTGTATCTGAGGGCACTGTAATAGATTACTCTCATCATGATAGAAAGGTTTCATCATAGGATAACATTAGAATAATTGTATTGTTATGCAGTGGCTCTTCCTCTAAGCAGAAAAATGTTAGCTAAATGACACCCACAGCATAACATAGACACTGGACTTTGTCTCTGTAGGAGTCAAGCATCCAGGCCACAAGACACAAAGGAGGCTGTATAGGGGTTTGTCATGAGATATGCTTTAATCAGTTTCTGAATCACAATTGTTTATTAAAGGAAAAGTCCATGGATCTATTTTCAAAATTGTTCATAATAGGTTATAATAGGAGCAAGAAAAAGTAACTGCTTATTGAAACATCACACAAAACTAGTAAAAGAACTGAGAACCTACACATTGCCTGACTCCCTACACATTGTTTTCATCATAGTTCTAATGTAACTGTATTCTAAACTGTATTTTTCTTAAAACTATTCATCGAGAATACGACCCAATGAAGGTTTATTTTATTTATTTATTTGCCACTATCTTACCATTATTGATATTCCATACAAATACAAAATTCCAATACGCATGTAGGTTTACGGTTCATTTTGGTTACTAAGTATATGGCTACATTTCTGCTCCACACATTGCAATGAATTTTTCCTACCACCAGAAACTGGAGTCAGTATGTTTCTATACAATTTCACATCAGAACACACTGAACATCTCAGTGTTTGAATAATGCAGAACATTCCGCATGGAATTCCTCTTTAATATTTTATAAGGCATTTATTCTTGTTATAGAGTAAAATATAGGGTTATATGTAATACAAAATGCTATGCTTAGTGCAGGCAAAACACAGCAGTAGTTTAGCTTTATTAATGACAGTTAAAGTGTATGACCATGTGAAGCAAGAGGTATGACCGACTGAAGCAAGAGGTCATATAGGGATCTGTCATTGAGAGTGTAGCAATCACTGAATAAAGGAGTAGCTTGATTTGCTTTGCAGCTGTACCGATGGGCAACTTTAGCCATGTAACAGAATGCCTAGCCCAGAGACACGGAGCACTGATGCTGAGGTCAGTCTTAGATGATCTCTGCCGCTCCCTGCTGAGGGTCAGCTCCTCCATTAGCATTACTGGCATTGTGGGGCATGTGTTTGAAATGAGGACAGATGGGTTTAGGGTCAGCTCCAGTGCTGCATGAGCATTACTGTCTAATATATGAATCAAAATGATAATTAAGTCATCTGTGAAAAATTGTAATTGTGCCATTGGACTGCTCCTAAAAGACGGGGTCAGCCTTTTCTTGGTAGGTCAGTTTTGCATTAGAAAACTTTAGCATTCACTGCCTGTTCTGTCTCCAGATCGTGGCTTGTTTAAATTGCCACAGGCGTATTTTGAGCAAAAGTATAGCTACTTTATGCACACTGTGCATGATGCTAGGCATTCCCTTATCACCATATTTTATGAAAATACTTGTTCACAGGAGACTGATTATCTGTCTGTGTTTACACCTACAAGCAGATGCTCTCGCTAGCTGGTACATAACTTACTCTGAGGGGGACGGGTGGGTGCAGATGGGCCTAATGAGAGGGGACTAGACAAATAGTCAAGTCAAGCCGAGCAGATTTATTGTCATTTCAACCATATAAACAGTATGCCATAAGACAAAACTACATTCCTCCAGGACCATGGCACAACACAAGGCAATAAAAAGACAGACAGGACTACATAGGTTGCAAAAAGGAGTGCACCTTAAAGTACAAGAGCAAACAACATAATAGTAAAAGAAAAGACAGCATACAGTGCAGTACTGTACAGAGGGAAGGGGGTCCAGTATTATGTAAGATACTCCAGTCTAGCAGCAGGGAAAGCAAACGTGCACTCTCAATCTTTACAAAGATAAAATTTTTTATTCTAACTGTTACTAGACAATATATCTATTTATTGTTTTTGTATAGTGACCTTTGCAATTCTGATAAGTGCAAAAAGCTACATGTTGCTGGTGAGCCCTCTAATCCTACTTTTACAGTACTTTACATTATTTGTTTATTTAGCAGGCGCACACACTCATCTCCATCTTTATTTCTGAGGTAAATGTGCCAGATTTGAGTTGAGTCTCTGGATAGACTGGTAGTTTAAAATAAAGACAGAAAAAAGACATAGTTGCACACAAAAGGCTCATAGAACAGACTTAAATTTTATGCTGTACAATTAAACATTTCATTTTAGTGCGCAAAACAAGTACTATGATTAAATGTTGCAAAAGTTTTGACACTAGTGATCCATGGTAGGAAATGTGGACTGATTGAAAGTGCATACTATTGTGGCCCCAGTTGACCAGTATAAGATTTTATATACAAACTCTCCAAACTGGTGCAAGATAAAATGGGAAAGAGGTTCATTTTCTGTCACTGTGGGGTTTTTTTTTTTGCTTTTTGTTTTTTGCTTTTACACTATGTGATGTGTGTTTTTTACATATCACAGTTCCAGATGAAAGATTCTGTGTATCAATGATTCAAGACATTTGTGTTCCAACAAAACTTAACTCAAGTGTAGTTAATCTTAATCCTCATTGCACCAGTGTTTTTCAGTATATTGCAAGATGCATTGTAATATGCAGTGTTGTGCAAGAACGCGTTCATTGAACACGTTCCTATTTTTCGTGAATGCTGAACTGAACGAGTCGGTTTACAAATTATGAACGTGACCGTGAGTGACGTACACTCTCACGAGACTGAACGCAGTTCACGTTGTGCGTTCGCAGGCTACAGTGGTGGGAAGTTCGACTCTTTTCAGAGAGCTGGCTTCTGTGGCACAGCTCTCAAAGAAGAACTGGTTCTTTCGGCTCCCAAACGGCTCTTAGTTTATTATCATCTGTAGCCTCATATTTTAGCCTAACTTGGCAAATATGAATGCTTTGTGTGTTGATTATAAAGTGGGGAGCGGCTCTCACTTGATGGGAGTCAGCTCTTCAAATTCACTACAAAGAATCAGCTCTTCTGATTCACTACAAGGGATTGATTCTTAGTAGAAGCTTCGTTTTAGAGCTGTACGTTTTCACTAGTTTGATAAGGTTTTAAAAAAGACAACGGCAGTTAGTTTATTTTTATTCATGTTCTTTTCTGAGCACTTTAAAAGATATGTCTTTGTGTTAATGTTTTCTGAATAAAAATTCCATATATTGTATACCTGCACCTCATTTTTTCCACTTTCACCATAACATGATGCGTTGTTTAAGTGATAAGATCTATTCTCAACTTCAAAATTGGTTTTTAATGTAACTTATGTCTGTGATTGTTCAGTCATATGACAGATAGAAGGAGAAGATTGAAGGAGGTTCAAATAGAAGGACATTGTATAGAAAATGTAAAAAACTGTATTTTGAACTAGTTCTTTTTCAGTGTGCACAACACTGGTAATATGTACCAAAATAATTGCAGTACCAGTATTTAGTCTACATAGTTCAGCTTTAATTCTAATACTGTTAAGAGGGAAAAAACCCAACAAATGCATCTACTTGCGTGTAAAGTGCTCCCTCTTGTCTATAAAGTGCCTAACCTCTTGAAAAATATTCATTAGCTTTCAGGTTGGGTTTCTAAATCAGCCCACTCTCCCAGCATCTGTTTCATCCCTCTCTCCTGAATGCTCATTTGTCAGTGACTCTTTCTTTCTAATGGTTTCCCCTCAGGTGGCTCTGTCTGTCTCAACTCAATTTGGATTATTTGCATTGGGTTCATGAGTGTTTGCATGCTTTTAGGTGATGATTATGAACAGGAAGAAGCCCCTGGCATTTCTTTGAGGATGTTTTGCTGCGTATTTTTTACATTTGAAGAGGCTCTTTATCCTAGATCTCAAATTCCACAGCATAAAGCCTTTAATGGAGGCACTGCTTTGCCATCACCACTGATCACTTGAGTTTATTTCCCAGTCTTATGTGGAAGGTTTTTACAGATTGTTTTAAATTGACTGGTTCGTGTTCATTGAATCTGCTCTGTCCTATCTGACTAGTTTTTTCTTTTCCCTCTATTTCCTATGCTTTTCCCCAGACATGCCTTTCTGAAGAAGTTGGGATGGAGTGAAACCACTGGGAGTCACTGGGAGGCCTGAACATCTGCTGAGGTCTTAGGGGAATTTGTACTCTTGCTTTGTTTTCAGTATCACAGAGAGCTAACCACAGTGTTATTCCAAATCACTCAGCACTGGTGTTTCAGCACAGACGTGCAGTAGCAGCTCTGTTTAAGCCTTGGGTCATGTCAGTTTTCAACACAATCCCTCTCCATCTCCCTCCGTGCTCTTCCTTGATGAGATATTTCAGTCTGCTCGCTGGGGATCGCTTTGAAACATACAGAACTTCTCCATTTTGCTGTCTTGGCGAGAACATGCACACTCTGGTCTTTAACCCTGAGAACTGCAGGAGCAGTATCCAGTGAATAATCCTCTTCAGTGAAAATACATTAAGGCGCTGCTAAGAATTTATTGATAAGACTATAAACTAAAAGCTAAAGAGCCGTGCTTTCACCACAGCAAGCTTTACAGAATGTTGACTTACATCACATATTCATATCACAGTTATTTTACTGTCATTTTTATCCAAACACTTACATTTCATATGTACTGCTAATTTCAGGTGATTTTCATCTTTTATGACTCTGGAAGGTCACACTGTTACAAAAGTGTCACGTTCAGTGATGTTTCACCCAAGCATAAGGCACAGTCACAGACTTCCACACTTTCTTGGTTTTTATTAATAAACCCGAAACAAAAAAAAAACCTGGCACGATACATTTTCAGAAGCAAGAACAGACGACACAAACGCAACCAGATTAGTGTGATGGTGGACCGACAACCCATGTTGGTCCCTCACAAGCTTAAATACAAAACACCAAACTAAAGAAACCAATAGAAACTCAGACTCATTAACCTAAACAAGACCGTGTGCTCAGTCCTTCAAAATAAAAGTCCCAAAAATACCAAACCCAAATAAACAAGTAGCGACCCCTGGTAGCCACTGTCCAGACCTTACAGAAAGACTGAATATTGTTGAATATTGTTGTCATGTTATGGTAAAAAAGTTGCAAAAGTTGCAATTTTCTAAACTGCAGGTGTACTGTAATTACTGTCATTTTTACAGTAAATAACAGTACAATTGACAGCTGGGTGCTGATCTCCATTTCTCCATTTACTGCATAATTTACTGTGTATGTTCCTATAAAAAGGACTTATCCCAGAATTTCCTGCAATCCTTACAGAAGTAAAATCCTACAAAAATAATGGCACTCATCCAGGACTTCATGAAAAGAAAACATCCTCTACAGATAATAAAGGCGTGGGATGCTAGCTGCTAGTAAGGCTGTTAGTGAGTACATAACTATTGTTCTTTTAATTAAGCAGCTAGTGACTGTAAACTGAACTTTTTATAGCATAGTTTTGATTAGCTAAGATAAAGCAGTTGCATAGCATCTTCAACTGGAAACTCAACATTATGTAGCAACTGTCAACAAAGGATCACTACAGTTTCTCATTAGTTTGAACGGGACTTTTGCCAGCTTTCTGCAAGCTTAGCTAACCTGACAACAGTTGCTATGAATGAACGCATCTGTGGGCAGAATGTGAATTTAGGTCAGTTGAAGTGTGTGCCAATAAATGGGTACTTGCTGTTCAAAAGGGTTACATTTGCCTATTGAAACAAAATAGCTGTAAACTTGCCGGGAGGCTTTTGTTTTTGCCTGCCATCATGTTCGCAGTATAGAATATATTAAAGCATATTTGGGCCTGAAATTTTGATCTGTACCAGAATACAAGCTCAGAATTTTCTGTCCGAATCCAGCCCAACCAAAAACACCACATTGTTTCTTGTGTCAAAATCCAACCCAAGTCCAGCTTGAACCATACCATCAAGTTTTAAGTTTAAAACTGACCTAAAACTAGAAAACATTCTGTCCAAAATAGAACCAAAATGGCTCATCGTAAATCCTTGTTAGAGCACCAATGACAGTAATAGTCCTTATTATAAAAATATAATACAAAAGAATATGCTACAGTGAAATCAAGGGTCTAAAATTAAGTGCAAATATCTCATCAACTAATTATTGAATCAAACAGTGCATTCCCAACATGTCAAATATATTAGTCTGTATAAACTATCCGTACTGCACTGTACTTCTCATACTGTACTATACTTTAAGCACATAGCAAAATTTTTACCTTTGCCTGTTCCATCCCAAAACGCTTTTGCTTTATATAGAACATGTCAGCTATAATACCCTCAAATGCAGTTTGTGCAGGTACAGGCATTGTTTTCCATATTCAGCTCCAGAAAAAAATAGGAGGCCACTGCAATTTATTTTGAAAACAACATCTATGAGTATGACAACCATTCCATGCCAGTTAAATTCCTACACAAGAAGCTCATTCTGCTTTATGAGGTACTGATTAGTGATCACCTGAATCTCCTTATTTAATGAGGAAAAGTATAAAAACACTGCTGTAATCAACACTCTCCTCTTGCAATGTGACTAGTTGGATGTTAAACACTACTAGAAGTTCGTCAAAGGTAATTACTGCCATTTTGTTTAGGAGTGAACATGAGATTTGTTTTCTTTAAATTATTCAAATTCTTATTTTGATGTAATTTCCTTTCAAATTGTGCTTTAAAAACAATCCTTTTATTTGGAAATTAAGATAAATATTGTTCTTAAAAACTAAGGCAAAGCTGTTCAGTTCTATACTTGTGCCTATAAAAGATACAACTTGAGAAACTGAATATTTTTGCAGTGGAATTTTTTCCTGGAACTGTATTTAAAGCTTAGTACACATGGTCCTGTTATACAGCAGTGAGAGAAGCTCTGTTTTGGTTGGTGCTAGGATCTGCTTGGGGGCCTGGTGGGCCAAGATTAGCCAAGGGTGATAAGAGCAGATCAGGGTAAAGGGTCGTTGCACTAGGGTTGTACCTGCCTTTGAGACTAGTCTTAACACCAGCGCTGAAGGGCTTGAGCACTTACAGGATCCCCAAGACACCATGACAAAGAGTCTTTTAGTACTAGAGCTGCTGCTCCAACCCTCGCAACAGCACCCCCCGCCTTGGGTGTTTGTGGGAAATGACGGCAGAAAACAATTGGGTATGTTTTGCTGACTGCTTCCTTGTCTCTGTCTATTAATAGGCCTGACTGGTCTCCCCTTTCAGAGGTATTACAGTGGCTACACCTCATGACATCTTCTGCCATTCCTCCAATGTGAGAAAAGGGTTTATTTTGGAGCTTTTGTTCTGGCTCGCCTATAAACAAAATAGCAGAAAGCCTCAAACTCAAGCCTCAGCTCGAAAGGAGCAATACAGAAGAGCTCCAAGATAAAACCTTCAGTTGACAAATCCACCACTGTTCCCCATAACCCTCCTCCCCCGCTCCCACACTGCATTATCCATTGTTAGTGAAACCCAGGCAAGTTCATTTTGAAGAATTTTTGCTGTATTGCGGCATAGCTCGGAAATGTTCATAACAGCCCTCATTTCGTGCTGATAAACCAAGCGGCTTCATTATGACTCATTCAGATCCAGATCATCAGATACTTTGTGAGCAAGCCCACTCAATTTTCAAAAGTTCTCATCGTTTTATGTTTTTTTTTCTTTCTCTATCCATTCCTTCTTGACAAAAGCTCTCCCTTGAAGATGCATTTCACACATCAGAGGGAAGATATCCCATAATTGCCCCTTATTTCAAACCACGGAAGTCATCTAACCACCCACTATTTCCTATTCAGACTAGAGTGATGGATCTAGGAGATGTATCCTGCGCCCTCCTGGTACACTGACATCAACAATCCCCACTCTGAGAACTTTACCTCTCAGGGCCTCCATCAGTCAGAACTGCTACACTCTTTATCATTTATTTTCTCCTGGATCAGCTATTTGTTTGTCAGAACATCAGCTCCCATTTGCTGAACAGGAAAACAGCTCACGCTGACACAGCAGTAATTATTCATGAGATGATGGAGTTTACCTTCCAGACACTCTGAATGACCTGGACTGTGAACTGGGAGTGAAGCCTAAACCATCTCATTCAATCTGCCTTTGATCAGTGCATGAATTAAACAGTTGTGGCCTGTAGAAAACCATTAGAAATCTGGATGAATTAGCAGTTTAGTATTAAATAGAGCTCTTCATTGTAACTGCGGGACTGCTTATATTTTGGTCATTTAAAAATTCTGCCGTACTTTCCAGTTAAGCTCTGCTAGACAGATATGTTCTTTACTGAAGGACTTATGAAGTACTATACTCCTCCTCCTCCTCTTCTTCTTCTTCTTATTATTATTATTATTACTATATTATTATTATTAGTATTATTACTACTACTTTATTTATTTATATTGCACCTTGCATACATAAAATGCAGCAACATCAGCAAGCCAAGTGCTGCACAACATAAACTAAAAAATCTGTAACAAGAGCAAAAACAACAATAAAAGAACATAAAAGGATAAAAAGAAACAAAAGAAAATGAAATGAGCCATTGTTAATAAATGAAAATGTAAATGAATGTATGTGTTTAGTTTTATTATAATGATATTATTTATAGATTCATTGTAATTAATAATGCAAGAAGCTCTTGCTTCTAAAGATTCCTACAGTGCACATGAATATATATATTTCTAATTCTAGAAGCAACAGGCACCCAGTGCAATAATGGCAGACATGCTAGTATCCTAGCTACAGCATTCTGGGAAGATTATAGTCGGTCTATTGTGGTTTTTGATAATCCTATAAACAGGGCACAGTAGTCTACATGAAGACAAAAGCATGTGTCAGTTTCTCAGCCTTTTTTTTTTTAAGATTCAAGATTCTAAACGTTTATTGTCGTATGTACAGTAGAAAAATGCATTTCTCTGTGCAATGAAATTCTTTCTTTGCTGTCCACATAAATGCTGAGGTTTAAATGCAGAATTAAGAATTTGATAAATACTTTGAAGTGTAATGTGCAGATGTAGAGAGATATTGACTGCACATTTGCAAATTGAAGGAGATGTGCAAAAGGAGCTTAATGTGCAAATATTACAGTATGAGGTAGATGATTATGTCCATTAATTAAACTCCTGTCAGCTGTTAAGGAGTCAGATGGCTGTGGTTGTTGAGTCGGGAGGTTCTAGATTTCAAACCTCTGAACCTCCTTGACTTGTGTTCCTCAAACAATAAATGTTCAATGGTCAACATGTGATCAAAATGACAGAACTGATTTATATATTGGAACTCTTTTTGGTGCTATACAGAAGCATTTTAAAGTGTTTTCCAACTCTGGATTCTGGAGATTCATTACTCTGCACATTTTAGGGGTTTCCCTTCATGGAAATCCACCCACTTCAACTTCAAATAAGGCGATAATGAGCTGATTAGTAGGATCAAATGTGCTGAGAGCAAGGAACTTTTAAAATATTCAGGACAGTGGGCTTCCAGGCCCAGGACCGATTTAAAGAACTATAAACAACAAGATTTCTATCAACTTAAATAACCATTTCATTTTCATCATTCTGTATGTAGGGTTTCATTCCAAATCACATTAAAGGCAGCTTGTTTCAAACAGAGAATCCTTTGAAATTTCTACTGACATTATTTCTGTATCTATCAAGACATTAGAATTACATTACATTACATTACATTTATGTGGCCTACACTTTTATCCAAAGCAACTTATAATTGGAGGAAACTCCCAAGGCAGTGTTAATATTAAGTCGAAATGAATCTCAGGGTTCTGTTCATTACAGTAAGAAATTTCTCCCCTAACCTGGTGTCATCAGGAATGGTTTAATCGAATACCCAGTCTTTAAGGTTTCCACCATGCATACATATCTGAACCTCTTCTCAGGCAGACTGAAGTGTTGTGTTGCTCCCTCAGTGACCCGTGCTATGACGTGATATCTCCAAGACACAGGGGGCGGAAACGATCACCTCCAATTGCATTTCAATGTTCTGTCATATGCAGGCCAGGGCAACTTGCAGCCATTCAGGGGGTGACCTTGAAGAGCCACAGCCAATCAGTGAAGTGACCGTCCACCATCTGTCTGCTTTAATTGTGCCCAAACCGGGCAGCCAGCCTGTCAGTTTTACCCTTGTCTGATTCTGTCACTGCAGTCGAGGAGCCGTGCGCCACAACAGCCCAGACCTATTTCATTTCTGAAATGCAACGCTGCCTTGCAGGCAATGCTGCCAGAACTTCAATTACAAACCTGTGTAGATAATAAGTGACCTTTCTTGGGCTTTCAAGTATGATTCTCCCCCCTTTGGTTGGAACAGGCAGCACTTGCTTGCTTATTCAGCCTTGCCTCGATGAAACACCAGACCCGAGCCAAGCCTTTCTGCTGCAATCTTGCCTCTGCTTCTAGGTCACCATGTAAAACCGTGCACTGCCTCAAGTGCTGTTTATTTCACAGCATGTAACCGTTGCATAAATACACACCAATGGGATCACAAAGCTAAAATAATACCCAGCATAAAAGGCAATGGTATGGAACATAATATCCAGCATATTAATGCTTCACTACAACTTCGGCTATCATCATCCATCTATTCATGTTCTGGAGGAGCAAGCTTAACTAGCCCTCTGGCTGTTCCAGCACTTTGTTGCTATCATATTTTCAGTGATAGATCTCACCATGTAATGGTATCTGAGAGGCAATTTAGCAGCAGGATTAGGGAAACCGCTTTATGATTGCACAGATTCCAATGGGACTAGCCAGCCAATATGTATGTCAATTTAGAGTTCGACACCAAGTTTCGTAAAAAATCAGATGCTGGAATTTTTTATTACTTGACGCACGGTTGATGCAAGTCCAGGAAACCACAGGACACAAAAGTCACTGCAACAAAACAGGCACTCATAAAAGAAATGGCCAGTGCTTAGACTCAAGGTCAAGGAAAGCAGGATGCATTTCCTTGGTGGTTTCAAGTACCAGAAGGTGCCTGGTCTTCATTTATTGGTTTATTGGTTCATTTATTTATAAATGGTCTTCATTTATTGGTTTCAGGCGTCTGTAGCTCAGCGTGTCCACCTTTTGAGAATCATCTGCAAAATATTTTAGTTTTCCCTTGCGTGCCTATACAAAGTCCATAACTCCAGTCATTTCGATAGAAGGTGCTTGCATTTCGATAGAAGGTGCTTGATGTGCCTCATGACAACTGTTGCACAGAAACATGCTTTTATGTCATTTTTCATGGTTATTTTAAATCTTGCCATCTTCAGAGGCACTGTGTTGGTTCAGTACATCATTAAAAGTGACAGCATGCTCTGCCCTTGCGGTCTAGGGCTTCAAATACACAAAGCCTCGCTCTCCTCTCTTGTGGATTAAATGGGTAAAAACTCAGAAAGTAATTATCCTCTCTCCCCACACTCCAGAGGTGGTATTGAAACTCAGCCTTACGTTCTGAGAGGTGGTCTCTTTGATGATGAGTCGAGAAAGGCAAGGCTGATAGTGCTTCAGCATTTTTTATTACTTTGTAGTGTACAAAAATAAATAAATATAAAACCCCAGGTGAAAACTGCTTCTTGAATCTTCCCAGGGAGCTGAGAAGATTGCGAAATGGATAAAATGAAAAAAGTAAAGGGCTGGATATAACTGCTAAGGACGAAAATCAAAGAGTTACGTTTGCCCTTTTAAAGCATAGCTTTAAAAGATTTATAACATATTCAAAAACATTTTTGCACTTCTTTTTTGTTATTATTTACTTATTTATGGTGAATGCTAGCGCTTGCCTGGAGATTGTGTTGGCTTCTCTCTCCTGAAAAAAAAGGGAACAGTTCAGACCTGTTTTTTGTGCCCATCATATCAATGACAGACAAATTAGAAAGGAATTCCTCTTTGAGAGGCTAGTCAGGTTGGTCACAATGGTTTGTACTGTCTCTGTGAAAGGTGTCCAAACACCTGTTCCTCAAGCAGAGGCCATTATGAGCAAGCGAGAGATGGATATGTTGTGAAATCCTTATTAGATGTGGAAGAAGGGGGACAGCAGCTGGCATACTTAAACTCCTTCAGTGTCAGTCTGTGAATCTTCAGACAGATGGAGAGAACAAGCATAATCTCCAAGTCAACAGCTTACAAAGCAAGCGGCTGTCCTCCTGTCCTTCACCATGACTTCCTAAAGATGGACTTTCATAGTAGTCACCACAAGTCACTTCTCAAGTCATTTCTCAAGATTTTTTTTAAAGGTTCTTGACATGAGGGTTGACTGAGAAACTTTTAATGAGTATAAAACAGAGATAGGGACTCCAGTCAGTGACTTGGACTCATGTCGTATGTTGGCTCACTTGCAAGTTGACTTCAATCTGAGAAAAAGAAAGCTCAAAGTATTTTTATTAAATAAAAATTGCCAGCCAAAATGCAGAAAAGCAATAAAACCCATCTTTTCCATCCTTTCATGTGATCGGTTTTACTACGATCAGGTATACTGCCATTCTCCCTGAGCTTGCGGGCCTCTTAGGTTTGAAATGTCTTCACATAACCAGCCTTTCATAATAAAATGTAGAAAAAAGCACAATAGCTAGGTTAACTGAAGCAGGTTTCAGAAGGTTTAATAATTTACAGACCAAAGTCCTGTAAAACTACAAAGTCCTGTAAAACTTTATTGATTTAGATGGTTATATGGGCTAGCTAGCATTCCTGCCATAACCATGTACTCTACAAGACCTCTGTCAAGGTGAGCTGTGATATATGGCACCCAGAGACTCGCAACAGATCCTTTAAGTCCTGTAAGTGGCGAGGGGGACTTCCGTGGATTAGACCAGTTTGTCCAGAATGTCCCACAGATCCTTGATTGGATTGAGCTCTAGGGAATTTGAAGGCCAAGTTAAAACCTTGAACTTTTTTGTCATGTTCCTCAAATCTTCTCTGAAGATGTTTGCCATTTGGAAAGAGACCACTGCTATTAGGGAATAATAATATTGGCATAGAGGGGTGCATTAGGTCTGAAACCATGTTTATGTAGGTGGTACAGGTCAAAGCAACACCCACATGAAAACCAGGACCCAGTGTTTCCCAGAACATTACTTTCTTCCCTTCCCTTCCTCCCACAAGCCATCTTGTTCTCAGGTAAGCAACGCACATGCACTCATTCATCTTCATGATGTAAAAGAAAACACGGCTCACCAGACCAGACCACTTTCCTCCATTGTTCCGTGGAGGAACTTGCACGGCACTTGCACTGTTCTCATTTCTCTCTCACTTTTCCGTTAAAGTCTGTACTTTAAAAATAGTTTTGGAGCCATAAATAAAGAACAGGCCTTATCAGTTTCCGAACTTAATTAGGCATCGTGTCCCATCTGTAGTCCAGCTCATCAATTATTTCTCAGGCCCTGCCGCAGCTACCCATTCCCAATTAACTATTTATAAACCTTTTAATGATTCACAGTATGCAGAGACCCTAATCTTTATGTAAATTGGTGTGATTCATCAGATATTCCCTTATCTTTGGCCTCTCACTTACTCACTTTGTGTTTGCACGAGGCAAGAAGAGGTCTCAGACAGCATCCCACCCCAAATAAAAGGCAAATCGAGGGACCACTGTAATAACGCCCATAACATCCAAATTTAAAAATGAAGGGTCGATTTAGTTCTATTGCTGTGCTGACATAACCCTTTGGATCTCCATCCCTATAGTTTACTTAAGGCGTTTGTTTTGAATTCAAATCTGGGCTTGTGATTGGGCCGACGGTCCCTGAATAGAAGCTTTGACCGCGGGTTTGTGGCACTGTGGAAACACCAGACTTTGCTCAGGCTTGGCTCAGGTTCATGTACTTTTTCCTTAAGAATGCAAAGAAAGGCAGCTTTATGGGATTGCTTTGTTAAACCCATAAGGCATATGGCCCAGAGTGCCGACTTAACAGAATGCTTTATCTTGGTTTAATTAGCCTTTAAGCTAATCTAAGATTATTCTTATCCACTCTAATGGAATATCCCTTTCAATTAGACCAGTTTAACCATTCAGAGCTCAAAGCCCCTGCAGGCCTGAAACACACCTTGAAGCATGAGTTCACAGATGGTTTCTCAAGTTCTAAGAAGCCTTTGTTGTTGTGGTAGAATATTTAGCCACTATTCCTGTAACTGCAGTTGGTAGGTACCAGCCTAATGGCATTTCCAGCTATGTCATCTAGTCATTACACAGGCTCCTTCTCAGTTTGTCTTAAGTGGCATCTATGCATTTTAATTGTCACTTGTATATCCCAGATGATGAACACATGGGATAAGCGATAGCATATTAGATGCACTTGATCACTGTTATCCAGCTCCAAGCTGAAAACCTGGCTGGTCCCTCTGGCTTTGTCCCTGCATAAACTCCGAAGGGGACTCACTCTGTGACGCTCGCATTCTGGTAGACTTCCCGTGCTTACTGTCAACAGCTCAGCACTAATAAGCATCCTGGGAAAAACACTGCTTTCGGCTCATCTGGAACCAATGCTCCTGTTTTAAAGCAGCCACCAACAATCGCACACCAGCGTGCACACTAACCGCCGCTATTTCTAGAGAGAGTAAAATGGCAGCTGGGCTGTATCCTGGTTTCGCCCTCACAATGAACACGAGCAGCGAGTCTTCACCATGGTTTTTTGTGGTTGTTTTTTGCTTGTTTTCTGAGGTGGGTTGTGCCTCTGACTCGTGACTTCAGGGCTACCTGCTTAGCATTCTGCACACTGAAGCGGAGAGGAGCGCCTGCCATCTCCAATATCCAGCCCATGCTTTCCCCCTCTGCCTGCAGGAGCTGCTCTGCCAGCCTTCCTGCATGAAATGAGATCGGGGAGGTGTCTACCTCCGCCTTCTGTTAAAGCGCTGTTTCATAGATACTGTTCAGATATTCTCTGAATCTACTGTACACCGGGTTCCAGCTTAGATCCAGTCACATGTTGAAATCCACCACCTTCCCCCAGGGCTTCTCTTTGCACACTTGCTGAGTGCCTGAGTGATTAAGCACAGATAATGACGCCTGCTCCAGTACTGACTTTTGTAGGTGTCCTTTCGCCCAAAGAAATGCAGCATTTGCAGCAGAGATGTTCCATATGAGCAAACAACACGACAACATCTGATTGCAATGAAAAGTTACATGGGATACCTGTAAGTACTGAATCACTTAATTACAATCTAGGTGAGTTTGTCTTTTAAATCTAGTTATATACAAGCTTTTATTCAGACACTGGATAAAATCAAATATTAAAATAGATATTTTCATTCAACTTGCAGGATATGACGCTATCACTTTGGCACATTAACAATTGAAAGAGGTGAGTAAAGTATTGTTTTAGTTTGTACTTTCCAAATGTGAAATGTTAGATTATCATAAAAATTGTAACAGACCCACTGATGTAAATTTGAAACATATTTTTGACTACTTTTGTTACATTTCAATCTTTAGTTACTAATGCTGTGTCTGTGTTTATTTTATTTGGTTACATTCTATTCTGCCCCTAAGAAAGAAGGTTAATGTCTCGAAAACATCAATTCCCGTGCTAGAGAGATGCTGAATGTATAAACTCAGAAGCTCCACTGCAGTTCTATTAGTTAACCAGTTCATTTAAAAAACTCCACAATGACCAGTGAACCTGCACTTGTCTCCTGAGCTTTTATATGGTAACTGATAATAGTGAAAAGTCTCAGGCATCAGGTAATATTATTTGTAACCAATAGCTTTCAGTGACTGGGTTTTTAAATGTTTGATTCATAAACCACAATTCTGACTTGGTAAGATTCTCTAAAACAGTGCATCATCATAAACACTTAAAGTTAAATTGTAACCATTTAATTGTGTAGACAGTTAGAAACATTGGTGGAATTTTGTGAAGTAATATTTTTGTTTCGTTTATAATTTGATATATAATTTTATCAAAATATATATGTACAGTACCAGTCAAAGGTTTGGACACACCTTCTCATTTAACGATTTCGATGTTCTTATAATTGATTACATTGTTGATTAATACAGAAAACATCACCTATTGCTCTGATGACAGCTTTGCACACTCTTGGCATTTTTTCAGATTCATGAGGAATCGACCTGGAATGGTGTTTAATTAACAGGTGTTCTTCGTCAATTTCTTGCCTTCTTAATGTGTTTGGGATCATCAGTTGTGATGGTGGGGTTGGTACACAGTTAGTGATCCTGTTCCACTACGGTTCTACTCCACATTATGGCAAGAACCACTTAACTAAGTAAAAAAACAACAGTCCATCATTACCTTATTACAAAACATATTCTGGTTTGTTTAACTCTTTTTTTGTTTACTGCATAATTCCATGTGTTCCTTCATCAATTTGTTTGTTTTCAGTATTAATCTGCAATGTAGAAAACAATGAAAACAAAGGAAATCATTGAATGAGAAGGTGTGTCCAAACTAGACTGGTAGTGTATATATCCATGCACCCATGAATGATCATAATGCAAATTGGCAACTAATCAAGCTAATCATTGTAGGGTTATTAGGAATGACTCAATTAATTGTGTTTTAGCAAGTAGTCATGACAGCCCCACATAGAACAACGTATCTGTGTAACGACACACTCAGTCCTCATGGCTACAGTTCTTAAAGGACCCTGGAAACTGCCTGGACTGAGAAATTATTTCATGCAAATGCCCCTCAGGGAATTGCAGTCTGTTTGCTGTTTAAGCACTTCTTGCCCTTTCTTTTGACCTCTGCTTTACTCTATTTTTACATCTCATGTATTTACTTTTTATGCTGAAGATGTACGTGCATGTAATCAGGCGATGAGGAAATGATTGAATATGAGGGTTGATGTGATCACCAGCTTGCAGGATTAAAGCGGCTGCTGGAAACTGTAGTATAGATTAAGCAGAATGAATATTTGACTCGAGCAGTGAGAGCGCTCCATCCTGGAGGGCATTATCTTTAACGCACAGCGCAGAGCGTGAAGTTACTCAGGCTGGAATCTCCCGCCCACAGTAATTGCCATTCCAAATTTTGCATGCACTCTGTTTGGTCCTCTGGATTTACACCCTCAGCTGCACTAGAGTTTTACAAACAGCCAGCACTGTGTCAGAGAGTGATATCCTACTGCATTTTACACTCTGGAACGAATTCGCTTTGAAAAGGGTTTCATGCCTGTGTCATGCATTCCAGGGGGACAAATGGTAGCAAACAACAAGTTGTTTATGGCAAGATTTCAGAAAACAGTTGCACCAAATACCTCCTTGTGCAACATTTGTCCTGTGTGAGTGGTTATATAATGGGAAACCGAGCGCAACTTCCAAGGAGAGATTTTCCACTTTAAAATCTGCTTGTAATGGAAGGGGTCCAATGTGGTCTACTGCAGGAATGTGGCGTTCCTTTCCTGCTCCATGTGACTTCTGCAGAGTGTTTCACAGCACTTACCGCTCTTACTTTAGTCATTTAAGTCCTTATCAGACTGTAGCATACAATCTATAGGCAGTTTTTTAGTCCTTGAATATGGCAAAGTCTAGTCATACAGTTCATACAGCAGTACATCATAAACAGTGCTGTGATAGCCGAGGATCCGCCTCCTCTCCTGCATACTGGGCACGTCTCACTGAAATTACACTTCCAAACCCATGTTATCTTAATAGCTAAGTTTAAAACTGTGTATATATTGACTGGTTCAATGACAGACGTTTCCACAAAGCTGCATGCATTTCCACCCAAACATACAAACCACTTAAACCTCTTTCATGAGAAAGCCTCTTGACAGGTAAAGTGGTTGTCAATTTTGTCACAGTGTAGATCAAAAACCTCGTTTTTTTCTGTTATTGTTGCATTATAGGAATTGTAACACTTTACTTGAGCCCTGTGATGTAACACTGACATACCCGTGTCATAAACATGTTACATCAGATGCCATATGCTGTTATGAGTTGCCATGACAGATTATGCCCGTTTACATAAGAGTGTTACCATTACTAGTAGCTGTCATGACAAATCCAACAGTGTTTGATGTCATAATAGTTTATCTCCGGCGCTCATTTCATGCCTTGACATCCAACATTCCAGCTTCTGTCATGCCGGTGATGGGCAATGGTGTCATGACACTGTTACATTAATAGACCCAGTCCATCATGACAGCTCGTGACAGTAGATGACACCTGCCACGACGTGTTGATGTCAGTGTTTTATGAAGCAGCGTTCAAGGAACGTGGTACCGAATAGGATGTGTTTATTTAAGGAGAAAGTGTATAAAATAGAGGTATATTACAGTAAATGGTAAAAAAATAAGAGTATATAAAATATACTAAAATATTGACTATTACACATTTCATGAGTCATACAATAAATCATTAATAAAATAAATAATTCGTTAATTTATTAAATACAGAAAAATAGTCTATTCATTGATTGAATAAAACTGGCAAGATAATAGTCTATGAGTAACAACTCACAGGGTGCACAACCGTGTCCACACACACATACACACACACACACACACACACAGTCAGCAGTCACCATGAACTGGCAGCTAATGGAGCATGTAATAAAAATGCCAGCGGTTTGATTTTCTATACACCCTTGTGTCCCTGGTTGCAAGGGACCTCTGAAAACACACACACACACACACACACACACTAGAGCAAGAAGAATCCGGAGTGCGTCTATGCACGTTTACGAGTGGGAGAGCCCCATTGTGTACGGTAGTGTGTGTGTGTGTGTGTGTGTGTGTGTGTTGGTGGGGGGTGCTGGTTGAAATCTCTTCCCGTGGGATGGTCACGTGTCCTCGGGGAGTGTGTTACTTTAGTAGCTTGTTGGAGGGGGAATATGGTCCATAGCCGAGCGCGCGCGCATGAGGGACAGTGAGCGAGACCCCAGCTCGTGCAGTTGCGTTATAATCAGCAGCGAGTGGGCTCGTGGAGCAGGGGCAGCGTGGAGGGAGTGCGTGAAGACGCGTGAACACGCGAATACGCAGAACTTTCTGCGTGACAGCAGCGAGGATCCGCGCGTCTGCAGCGGACTGGAGGAGCGCCAGGACGCACGAGGTAAGAGAGATCTGTCTTAATGCATGCACACATGTGCAACAGTACTGCAATGCATTTGCGTTCAAAGTGAGAGCGGTGAGTGTGAATGGGTGCTGTTTTCGCCCAGCTGTTGCTCCTCGTGCTTGTGTGTGTGTGTGTGTGTGTGTGTATGGGGGTGGGTGGGCTACTACGCTGCCATCTTTTACAAATGCCTTTCTTTAAACGTGCCCTTGTTACCCAAGCCACGTCTCCTCCAGAGTTGCAAAGGAAAAGTTTTAGTGATTGTCTTCTTCTTTAAAGACTTCTTAATAAATGGCACATCAAGGTTGACTGAGTATCATCGCATTGTAGTGGTTTAACTCTTACAAGTTCATCTGTAAGCAGGTGAGCAATAAAGGAGAGAGCTCAATATTCCAGATGTTCCTTCAGCACTAAAAGCTGCTGCAACATCTGTTTCAGGCCATGTGAGAGCTGAGCCTTTGTAATTAATGCAAGAAGATGAAGGGGGTTCCATAATTAGTTCATTTCAGGTGACTTTAAGTTAATTCACCTGTTGGCCTCAGTCTGAACTTTTTCAGTTTCACACACCATGAAATCCCAGAGGACTTCACAAGTAACACCTACCCATTCTCTGGAAACACGCTAGAGGTGAAAATGGGGCTGGAGGTGAAATATATGGAACAAGTCAGGTTCAACCTAATTATTCTCAATGAATTGTTTCCAAACTGAAATATTGAAATGCTGAGATATTAAGTGTAATAGTCAGGGGGGAGTTTCTGCATAATTGAATGATTAAGATGTAAAGGAAGTCATTCGTTTACGTTTACGGCATCATTCAGAGTGGTTTGATGTGCTTTATTTTAAAGAAATTCACAAATTTATAATTCTTCAGGGGTAGTACCGAAAATGTTTAAACTGTTATGAATCTAAATACAACCCAAACTAATGAGTTCTATGTAAGCTCATTTATGTTAAGAGTATTGCTCACAGAAAGTTATTACCTGGAATGGTTCTGAATACTCCACTTGATGTTTTTCAAGGTAAAGTCTTGGCCTAAAATAGTAAGTAGATTTTTCCAGGTTTGCTGCTGTTTTACCAGCATCTACTTAGCATAGAAAAACTGAACACTCCTGCAGGTTCACTGGTGATTTTGAAAAATAAATAAAATGGGTTGTAAACATCAAGAACCCTCTGAATCTGTATTTTTTTTTTCTGTGATGCACTACTGGTACACCAATCATTAATGTTGATGGTCAGGTCTGATTTACCTGACACTCACACTGAATGGGCTAAATGAACACATTAAACACTCTAGCACATTTCCATTGTTTTTTATTAGTCCGAGTTGCAACACAAATAACACTATTTGCTCTTTAAATGACTAACCTTTACATTTAAAAAGCAAAACACTTAACTAGCTATTATCCATAATGAGTCATGCATAATTTATAATTTAGTATAGGCAGCAGTACTCAAATACGGCATGTGTGCACTCTCTCGCTCCAAGTGATTAACCTCATTAAAATAAAACGCAGGTCGGCCAAATCCAAAGTAATAAATTCAACCATTTCCACTTGTGTGATTTCAGCAAAAAATCTGCCAAAGCTGATCTTGATCGATTCTAATTTTGTATTCCTACCATGCAAATGACTGGAATTCTTTTTTAACAAAGTAGCAAGGGCTATGAAAAGCATGGTGCTCAGTAACATAGTGTCTCATAGTGTAACATAGTGTCTTGTCTTGATGAAGTTTATCAAATGTTGGCAGACTGTTTTCATGTTTGAAAATCTTTGAAACTTTTGAAATATTCAGCATGAACAACGCATTTGAAGTGTTTAGCTGAAGGACATTTGTACATATTGCTCCATGGGTGTGTAATCATTGTCATCGCTAGAACAGTGCTAGTCTAAGGTTGTGTCAACAGGAGGCCATCACCTGCATCACCAGCTGAGCTGCTGTGGCCAGAGCAGCAGAAATAACCTGACGGTTAGTCTACTCATGCATCTCAGCCACAGTGTTTTCCAGTGTTCCCTGTGGTGGCAGCTCTCCCTTGAAGTTTCATATTTAGCCAAAGGGTGGGTGTCCTAGGCTACCTCAGTCCTTATGCATTTATTTGGATTGAGGTTTGTTTAAATA
Organism: Brachyalestes nurse; assembly: GCA_037974405.1. Taxonomy (NCBI): domain Eukaryota; kingdom Metazoa; phylum Chordata; class Actinopteri; order Characiformes; family Alestidae; genus Brachyalestes; species Brachyalestes nurse. Next base: position 5,801,501 of record JBBPCY010000032.1, on the reverse strand, counting down.
GTTGGAGTAGTGAACGTTCATTCATTGCACGCCTTGTTTGCCAGTGGATCTTACACATCAGAAGAGTCCACGTCAGCCTCTGCTCCACCCAGATTAGTCCCTGTGCATATAGGCCTGTACTCTAAACATTTCTCCTTGGTGCCTATCTCCATGGCCATCTGTCATATCCTTTGTTTGCTGAGGGAGGTACTGTTTGAATTTTAATGAGCTGGACAGCTCAGATGACATGCTTTGTCCGAGAGGAAGTACCTGGCATTAGGATGTGAGGTGTCTGTCAGCGGCCTCTCTTCTAGCCCTGTGTGGCTCAAATGATGCATTTAAGAGACCCCTGAACAGTGGAAGAGGAGAAACAGCATGCTCTTTCCAGTCTTGGCTCAGCATTGTCCCATTTATTTTGACTCTTCTAAACTTCCTCTCAACTTTTAAGAGGGATTTGTAGACCAGAAATAACTTTCAGCGTTTTATGAGAAAACAGGCAATCAAGCGCCATCCTCTTTGCTTTCCATTTTCATGCATATTGCTCTGATGCTTTCTGCAAGGAACCTTCACTTAACTTTTCTCCCCTGGTGTCCTAAAACGCTGAGGGAAAAAGAGGGTTTTTGATATTGGAAAGTGCAGAAGGTAATTTTCCATGGCTGACCTGGTGTGTTGAATGTATTTCTTTGGGCTATGTGGATGCTATTCTTATCCAGGGAGGGCACGGCAGGTCTCGCATGGGTTCTGGAAGAGAGCTGGAGGGGCGTGACTGCAGAGAGCATGGAGATGTGTCTTCCGTTCACGGTCCTCCATGCCAGGAATCCAAGAGGAGATAGGGCTGGGGCCCATAAATGCTGTTAGTTTCTCATCAGGGGTCTGATATTCAATTAGAGGGTCTCGAGTTCATGCAGAGCTAAACGCTTTATGTGACTGGGGCCCTGGGGCTGATTGATTAACAGTTTTTGGAATTGACGTCATTGTAATTTATTTTACTGTGCCAAGGGGCCAAGAAGGAATGGGTAGTGAGCTGAAATCTGTTCATTTTACTCTCAGCATGTGTAGGTTGATAAGAAAGGTTTGCTGGAATTTTACCAAACCATCACAAAGAAATGTTCTTATGGCTTCTCAAGTCAACTAGCCAGCATCGTTCATTTAAAAACTGGCTTTGAATGGCACAGACTTCAGTGGCAACCACGACATTATGTTTCTCACCAACACACTATTCATTGTGCCGTGGTTATACATAGGGAGGTGATTTAAACCCTCTTTTATTGTTCTTACCTTACGCATTCAGCGCTCACTGAATGATGACTCAATAGAGCACACTCTACTGTTACCATGGTAGAACTCGTACTGCTTTTTCAGAGAGTTTTCAAAGAATGTAACTATACTGCTAGCGCTTGTGTAGCGAGATGTGTTGTTTTATATTATTTTTAACCAGAGAGAAGCTGGTCCTGAGGGTTTCTCGCAGTTCGCCCCTAAATGTCCAACGCTGCCTAGAGCCACATGTCAGAAAAGAGTGCTGAGAACACGATGCCACAGACAGACATACTCACTCTAGCATAACATTAATTCTCAGTGCTCAGCAGCTAGCCGGGGTCACTCATGCGAAGCTACATGGATGCACCACTTTGGCTGTAACCTGGAGGCAAGCGTAAATCCCACCACCGAGGTTCTCTCAAGTGACTGCCAATGGTGTCAGCATAAGTACATCACTCACAGAGAATCTCAGGATGATTCCTTCTTGCAGGTTTGGAGGTCAGAAGGGAATGAACATGATTGTACTAAGTTCTTACAGAAGACACTTGACTACCCTCAGTAAATGACATTAGCATTGCTAAATTCTGGCCCTAATTAAGCCCTAAGCACTGTGTGCATGAAATGCTAGTACCACAATTGCAAGCTATGGATTGCGATTTCAATGTGCCTTACAATGTATTACAAAAATAATGTAATGACTCAGTAATGTGGCATAGGTAAAGAACTGTCCTTAAAATTTTGAGCTATTTTTCCTTCTGTATTCACAGGAATACTCATGGAAGCATTCGTCCAGGGCTGTTCTTTGTATTAATTAGACTGGTTATAGTGCTCATTTGTGTCAGTTTGTCTGTTATAAGCTTCAAATGCTTCAAAAAGCCAAGTGTTATTTTTAAAAATAATTATTCTAATGTATTCTGCAGCTCTAGCCCTTATTAAGACAGCATTTGATAAGATTTACACCAATCACATAGTTTTGTACAGTTTATCTTGCATTACATCTTCAACAAGTATTGTGTTGTGGTGCTGGTTTTACAGTTCTCAGATGATCTCCATCGTTAACTGAGTTCAATCTTCACAGTGTTCGGCAAACTGGGTTCTGCCAGTTTGTCTCAAATGAGAGAACTGTGCGCCGACTCGCTTGTTTTCCACAGAGCCGAAAATGCTTGTCAGTCTCACCGGCTCAAATAATTACCGCGGCTGTAAGCTCATTAGCCACAATGCACATTAGTGTCACTTAGATGAATACTGAAGCATTTTTCCGAGCTGAGAGGAATGGCATGACTGTCAGCGTCACAGCACAATATCAGAATACCTCAGAACCTTACAATGACGCCCTGCTGGGGGTTTGAAGGTGGGTGGCCGAGGAGGAATTGGGAGGCAAGGTCAGAGCGGGTCGTGAGACGGCCCTAACAAATTCCTTCAAGAAGGAGTCATCCTGTCGTCTGCTTTTGTCTTTATGTCCAACGATGTGACAGAGCTAGCCACTGGCTGTCTTTCCAGCCCCGCACTTCTTTGGTCCTGACAGAAAACACTGAGGAATGGAGGTTTGTTAGGGAGCTAGAGTTGGGTATGTTTTTTCAGGCAGCAGGATTATGCCTACATGAACATAGACAGAACCCCACAGTCAGTGCAGTGTCAGGAAAAGTTGTTTGGTGCCTGAAGGTATCACACCTCCATTGTGTCAGTTTCACTGAAAGCTCGGCACTGGACTGAATGAGACAGGCCGCCTGCCATGAATTTTTCACAACAGCAAGTTAACCATGTCACGGCCCAGCTGATAAAAATAGCAGCGATTTTAAAAGTGTCGTAATTCTCCGACAGAGGCAGCTTTAACAGCTCACATTGTTTTGTCTGCTGAGAGACTAGCATGCCTAACAGCAGGGTTAGTGTTGTCCAGACTGCGGTCATTATGACAGGCTGTTTTAGTGAGAGTAACAGGCAGAGATCGGATGACCTCTTAAGTGTTATTTAACCAACAGCCATCCAAAAGAGAAGGAACCAAGTGTGGGATTAGAAGAGACATAGTTGCCAAGGCTGGTCCGTAAGCGCTAAAAGGGGTCGATGAAGCAGAAGAACCCTCTACAGCCTCCTAAAGAATGAATGATTCTTTAAAGAACTGTTTTTCCAAATAAGAAGTGTGAGTGTGAAGTACCTTTTTAAAGGTTTAAAGCACCTTCACGTCATTTAGAGATTATGCATAGAACTGTATGCGCAAGCCAAGATTCATGGAGATATCTTTATTTTTAACAGTGTAACAGCAGTGCTTACCTCAAGTCACCTGTTTCTTCTTAGAGTCGCTTGTCTAACATTTGATTTGAAAGCTGTCATAATATCAGTTTAGCTTGGTTTCCCTCTAGAAATGCAGTTGTCTTTGCCTCGATATCTTTTTTGAGCTTTAAGTATCTTTTTTTTTTCATTCTGTCAATGACAATTGGCGTGTCCTCTGGGAAATTAGTTTTTGCTCTTGTTTCCATCCGGCTGTTATATTTCGCTCCTCATGAAAATGGCCTAGATTTTCAAACAGGTCTTTTTGCGGGGCGGCGCCGTGATGCCAAAGCTGTAGCGGTTGCAAGCAAAGGTTCTTTGCATCCCTCTCATCATGCATATTTCATTATGCTCTCAAACCATGCAGTGTGGCAATTTGCATTCAGTCTGTCAGCCTTTTGCCTCTCTTTTCACAAATGTTCATTTTGCTGATGAAGAGCCAAGCAGTTTGTCAAACGCACGTTGCAGCACATCTGAGGCCCATTGATTCCATCATGGATATTTTCAGGCCTAAGACAACAACCATGAGCTAATTGCAGCGCCTGGTTTTCTACCGACATACAGACTTTCTTGGGAGAAAAGCACTTGTTCTGAGAGGAAAACTAATTGCCCTGCTCTGCTAGCATGACTCTCCAGCTGTTGATTTGTTCCCCCTCTGTGAATGGGAGATGGATTATTTGCATTTGGCTGGAAAGGTTACAGATGCATACAATTAGCATATGCCAACGAAGCTATTAAACCTCATCAAGTTAGTCATTAGTCCTCTGACTTTCATGTTGGCTAATTCCCTTCCCAGAAAGATGATGGTATATGCCCTTCTCCCCTCTCTTGGCCTCCTGTCACATTAGTGACTCCAGTGACTCATGAGAAACTTGTCTAATTAAAGGATTTGCTAAATGTCAGTCTCACTGTATAACCTTCAGCTCTATACCGTTCAGCTACAATGAAGTCTCTCGGCAAGCTAGCGGTCACTCTGCGCCAGAAGTGTTGGGTCTGTAGTGCCTCTGTTAGAGCCCCTGCAGTTTTGGAGTAGCTACTTTCAAACCCTTGCCAGGTCAAGGCCACAGCTTGTGGGTCACTGCACTGTTTGGCTCCCCATGCACAGGAGTGTCTCACTGTGCCTTAAGAAGCAAATAAAGGCTGTCATTGTTGCCTCCTGCTCTGGCTGTTGGATTCCAGGGCTCGGGAGAGGAAATCTATCCATGGCCCTAACAAAAGCAAAGCCACATACTTCTGAAGAAATCAGCCAGGGGGATCCTGGGAAACTTTGTGCCCATCTTGAGATTTTTCCTTTTTTTTTTACGGAACATGATGCCAGATAGCATGTGATGTGTTTTTCCTCTGTGTGTGGGAAATGATGTTCCAATTGTGATGACTAGTCAGGGTGTTATGTTCCCACTTAGGACTTAATGCTGAGCTGTTGGACGGCAATGTTCCCACAATGAGGAGAGAAGTGTAAAGCAATAGTTCAGTGGAAAAATCCCATTTACACAATTTTCTCCTTTACCCAAACATAGTCCGTCAGCCAAGATGTGTGTAGTGTCCACAGGAGTGGTAGTGCCTCTTTAGGATTGCACTGGGGTTACAAGAAGAGCTGGGCAGAATATTATGAAATACTGCTAATGGCTGTTTACAAAATACGTTTAGAGTAGGTGTTGAATAATCTTTGGGGAAAATACGAATATGGGAAAACAGCTCTCTCCATTTCTACTTCGTGTCAAGCATTCTAGATGTAAATGAATTAAAACTGAATAAACAATAGTCAGGCACAGCATTAAAAGCACTAACAGGTGAAGTGGATAACACTGGTAATATATCAAGGGATTTAATATATTTTGCAAGTGTAAGTGAACATTCAGTTCTTGAATTTAATGTGTTAGAATCAGGATAAATGTGATTTTGGCAAGGACCAAATTGTAATTGCTAGAAGACTGGGTCACAGCATCTCCACAACAGCAGGTGCTGTGGGGTGTTCCCAGTATTCTGTGGTTAGTACCTCCCAAAAGTAGCCCAAGGATAGACAACTGGTCACCTGGTATCACAAATTAAAAAGTTCATGTCGGTTATGACAGAAAGCTGTCAGAACACACAATGCATTGTATGGGGCTACATTCATGCATTCATTGGTGACCTTGTCCAATGCCAACAATGGGCAGGTGAGCATCAGAACTGGACCATGGCGCAATGGAAGAAGGTAATGGAAGACGGTAGCAAATGGAATGTTATGTCTAAGAATTGGCGTTCTGCCTAATGCCAAAAACTTGCATCAAGCTGGTGGCCTGGTGGTTAGGGAGTTGACCTTGTAATCAGGTTGTGGGTTCGAATCCTGGCACTGCTAGTGGCACCACTGAGGTACCCTTGAGCAAGGCACTGGGCACTGCCTTCCTAGTTGCCTGCTGGTTCATTTAGTGAATGGGTTAAATGCAGAGAAAGAATTTCACGTTGTTCATGTATGACAAATGGGCACTTTACACAAATAAGCTTACTGTATGTTGGAGATCGACCGATATATCGATTTACTGATATTTTTCCCGATATTTAAGCATTTTACCATAATCGGTTATCGGTTTTGTAATATCGGGTTCACCGATAAACACC
>JBBPCY010000032.1:5770406-5795302 GCA_037974405.1 Brachyalestes nurse | reverse complement strand
ACACAGACCCACACACAGACCCACACACAGACCCACACACAGGCCCACCCCCACACACACACACACACACACACACAGACCCACACACACAGACCCACACAAACACACACACACACAGACGCGCAGACACACACACGCGCAGACCCACACACGCGCAGACCCACACACGCGCAGACCCACACACGCGCAGACACACACACGCGCAGACACACACACGCGCAGACACACACACGCACAGATAAACACGCGCAGATACACACACGCGCAGACACACACCTTTTGATGCCTTGAAAGGTACTGCTGGCCATGTCAATGATGCCCCCTGTTGGCCGAGTTACAGCTCCTACAAGTCCCTTTCCAACACCTTTGAAGAATCCTGCTGCTCCCTCTTTCTGTGCCCCTACACACACACACACACACACACAATGAAATGTCGCAATGAAAAAGTGGCTTACTACGTCAAAACTTAATGACAAAAGGCAGCTGTGACTGCAGGTCTGAAGACTGAACAGAGTCTTCAGTGTGTTCCTGATTGTTTGGAACGAAAACCCGCAGCTACACCAACCCTTTGTTGAAACCCCTGCATTGCATTCCTGCATTACACAAAATTATATAACATCCAGTAATAATATTCCTCAGACCTCATACACCCCATGTTTCTGTATTCTGCTTACCTTTGATGGGCTTGGTAACTATGCCTGTAATCCCACTCACAAACCCCTGTGTGGATACGGGGATAAGAGAATTAATGAGATAAAGAAGGAGAAAGAAACCCACGCTAAAAAAACTCTGTATAACAGCATAGATTTGCCTTTAACATCTTAATGACTAATTATACAGTGATCTGATCCTAGATGAAAATACTCCACCTGTAATGCAATACTAGATTTTTGACCAGTATTTGACCAAATAAATAGGGTCCATTTAATTTTTCTTTAGACTTGCTGGTTTAATGAGGATTATTATAATCCTGAGTCGTCGTGTTACGCACAGAGACGAGTCCTTTGCCTCCTCTGGTCAGGCCCTCTTTCAGGCCACTGGGCTGCCTGTTCATGGCCTCTCTCCTCTTCTGTTGGTACTCCTCATCCATCGTCATGGCAGCCACGCCTTTAGCCATCGCACCAGTGATGCGAGACGCTGCCCCGGCTAGACCACCTAAGAGGAAGAGGGCAGAAGAATGACAGGATGGGGAGGCAAGGTTATTTCATAATTTTTTTAATTTTATTTTTTGTTTCGTACAGGCATCAGGTTCACGTGCATGCATCAATATTTAAGTTTGTAGATTAAATTATCTCAAGATAAAGAAAACATGCATTTTTTAAGAGAGAAAATACATCGCCTTACCTACTGCACCGCCAACCAGAGCCTTTACACCAAGAGCCATGCCCTCTACAAACTCCTCAGGACCCTGAATGGCTCCCTGAGACACACCAACACAAAGTTAATAATATCCAAAACAATCATCAGTCCTGAAACGGTCTGTCTAACGAGTACAGTAGCTCACCTGATAGGGCTCATAAAAGAAGGCCTCTACTCCTTCTGACAAACCCCGGATCAACCCGAAAGGGTTACCAAGCACGTCTAAACCCAGCACCAGCACATACATCTGCTTGATTGCCTGGAATAAATACATACAGCGCATTTAGATACATAAAGTATAGAGATCGACCGATATATTGATTTCCGATATTTTCCCCGATATTTAAGCATTTTACCATAATCGGTTATCGGTTTTGTAATATCGGGTTCACCGATAAACACCGCCATCTTTTGGGTGTTTTGAGAATTACACCATTTATGAAAAACAAAGCAGGCTTACGGGGCAGAACGCTAAAAGACTCTGTTTTCTTCACTACAACCTAGTTCTGCTCAACTGGGAGTATTAAGCTGCATAATTTTTATTCCAGGTGGCTAAGAATGTTACCTTTTTTTTTTTACCTCATTGAAGATTTTATTTTTGAACAAATTAACAGTGCACTTAACACTGCACTTTTTTTTTAGTATTTTTTGCACTTTCAGACCCCTCTATTTATTGGTTTATAAATAAGAGTTTTGATTTGTATGCAAGGAGGGAGTGATTGTTACAAATAAAACAGTTTGTTCAGTGGTGTTGTAATCATTGTGTCAAAAACAGAAGTATAATAGTAAATAAATATCGGTTCTGAATATCGGTTATCGGGCACATAAACATGCAAATAATTGGTATCGGTATCGGTAATAAAAAATCAATATCGGTTGATCACTACTGTATGTCATACAACTCTACTTTTGATTACTCAAAGCACTTTGTTGCCAGTGATTGGTAGTTTATGCATGCAGTTTTCATCCTAGTTCAGTCACTTTAAGCTTTCATTATTTCATTACTTTTATTACAGAGTGGTTTTACACTGATGTCCAACAGCTGCTTCTGTTCACTTTTGTTGAATACCGTGAGATGTCAACACAAGACTTCATCAACGTCTTTTACTGAAGGTCTAAATCACCAATCACTGCCAAAGAATTGAGCCTACAAACGAGTTTTCCGCCATGTTCTTCGTGATGTGCTGCATTGTGAGGAGAACATGGCTCCTCCAGTTATCTCAGCTCTTCCCACACATTGACAGGCAATGCAGTTCCTTTGAAATGCTTACAGCCAACAATTAGCAGTGAGAAGACACATTTTCTATAGTTTTAACTGCAAACCACATGATTACAGATTTGCAAAGAAAGGCCAATACGCACGCACAGCCAGCAGGACATTGTTTAGGTTCAGATCATTATTTAGGGCAGCATCTTGTCACATGCTAATGTCATGACCAGCGTAGGCAGCCACTGGTGACAGCCTTTGTTTCTCTCTCTCTTTTCTCTTCCCTGCAGTATTAGGCACAGCTGCTGCCGATGACTTCTACTGTTTAACAGACAACCCTGCTTTAATCTTTGCATCCTCTTTTTAACCTTTCATTTATGGCGGGTCTCCAATGTGCCACGACTCGAGTCTGGCTCCTTTGTCCTTTTGTCACTTTTAATCTTCTCTGAAATATCACTGTCGCGGTCTTTGAGAGGAAAAATATCCTTTGTGTTTGGAGTGACGTTCAAGATAAGGTTTTAATTTATTTCTTCAGAAAATTTGTCCATGTCTATCCTAGGGCAAAGGGTGCCATGCTTTTTTTTTTTTTGGAAAGCATAGAAGTCTCTCAGCAATCAGAGACTTCGCTTTGATGTCTAAAAGGAACCGTAAATGTTAGCAGAATAACGTGTGTTGGAAGAATAAAGGGTTTACCTCTGAGTAGAGATGTCAGTTCTACTGCAAACTCTGTTGATTAGCTTTTGTAAAAATTACTGGCGTGAAATCTTCTCAGTTATCTGTACTTCAGTCTAATTTTTGGAACTTTTCAGCGTATTTTCAAATGTTAATTCTCAGAAGAAATAATAATAATGACATGCAGTGCCTAGTTCTTCTTTTGTTCTGTTTTTTTTCAGTACTTTCAGTGCTGCTTTTCTGTTGCTCACACATCACTTTACTGTGCTTTACAATATTTTTTGAACAAAATGGGAATAGCGTTAAAACCTTTTCATGCTGATAGATCCGTGATGTATTAAGAAGTTGTCTTATAAAAATGGTTAGAAGTTAATCTTGTTAATAAGCCAGTTATCGGACATCAGTCACTGGATCAAAGCTAATAAAGTATCTCTCAGCATTAAAAAGTTCAGAAATGCTTTTCAGTCCTAAAAACAAAAATAACATTGACAGATTTCCACCACATCCTAATCTGGTAACCAACTGATTACAAAGTTTACTGGAAATATCCAATTTCTTTCATTTTCATCAAAATTGCAAAAAACATGAGATTATTTTTCTACTAAGAATCATACGTCTTAACTTGTATTCAGCTGTGATTTATTCTGACCACTCTTGCTTCAGTATTATCTGAGCTAATGCTTACAAAAGTAACATAAATTCCTTTCAGAAACACTTTTTGAAATGGTTACTTTAGCTAATTATAATGTAAGTCCTCATCCACCGTTACAGTATCTACAGTAAATTAATATATCTGAAGTTAACCGCTTTCAAATGTGCCATTTTGTTCCTTTACCGTCATCCTGAAAGTATTAATACTTTTCAGAGATATTCTTAAAGCTTCCACACAGGTTTCCATCTCTCTCACTGAGGACCTGAACCTGCCAACCACCTCTTCTAAAAACTGTGCAGTCTTACCAGCTTCATAGAACCCAACATGTCTTACTGCAACAAACCCTTACATTGAACACTTGCCACTGTGTTAGTGTTATGTTTGCATTTTTTATTGCCATTTGATTCAGTTTCATTTATACTTTCAGGGAAAGTTCTTTTTAACCTTCCCAGAGCACTCTAATATTGTAGTAGTAGTAATAATAATCATAGTTATCATAATAATAATAATAGTAATAATAATGATTAAAGGTTTTCCTGCAGAGCTACAGGGAGCTCAGAATTTAAGCTGAGCGTAATATTCTCATTTTTTTAAACTTTATACAACCCGTGCATTCAGCCTGCTGTAGAGTGCTATACCACTGCACTGCGTTATACAGTGCCCTTCCCCTGTGCTATACATCCACTTTAACTATTATGTCAATTGACAATCTGTCATGGCGATTATCGCTGGCCCTTTTTTGCACCTATTAGAGCGTAACGGTTGCAGGAAGGTCAAACATTGGTACTCAACATCCACAGGACTGCACGTAAATGTGGTGCTTGTGCCGCCACTCCCTGTCTCAGCAGCAGCTCACAGTGGGTTAGGAAGAGTGTCAGTCATGTGGAAGGACACCCAGGCCTTCCACACACACACATGCGTAGCACACACAAACACACGCGCGCAGCGTCTAAGCCAGAGGGCTAGCATGGCAAGCAGACTGCTCAGGGATCAGTGTCGAGGCTGTTGGAGGTAAGGGGATATCCTTGTGACAGGTGGCTGTCCCTGGGCTGAACCGCCCAGTTCAGCGGCAGGGCTAAGTGCCCCCCGCCTGGTCCCGGCCCCGCCACCCCCCTTCCTCCAGCCAAGCTCAATTTCCACTTCCACTTCGGCTCCCTGGCACCGACTCCCCTGCCAGAACCTGAGCCACACTGTCTCCCCGGGCCAAATTCCCCCAGCGCACCGCAAACCAAATTTCCTCCCAGCTCCCCCAGCAGGACCTGAGCATTGGCTCTCACAGCATCGTTGCCAAGAAATGCGGCATAACATTCGGAGTGGAAGTTTATCTTTCCACTTTTTCTCATTTAAAAGTAGAGCTATGAGCCACTACCTCTCTTGCATGAGAGGAATTTATTCAGTTTGAAGTTTCTCTCATCTCCTGGGTGGAGAGATGACTGAATCATAAAAAAAAGAGTGAGGCTGGGTGACAGATTAGTTCGAAATCATCTCTAGTAAATATGGGGCTACAGCTGCCATACGTGTAAATATGGATCAATATGGAACTGTGCGACAGTCGAAATGAATAAATACAGTAAAGCAAACATAATGCAGTAAAAGAACTATGTTTTGTCCTCAATAAGTAATTTCAAAATGTGCAAGTATGTCTTGGTAAGAAGGATACAAGTTCTATTTTCTTCTCATACATTTCTTATACATCTATATGTCAGTACACACATCAGTAACATAAATGCCTGTATACCAACATATAACTGAAATAATATTCATATACTGTATAAATATGTTGCAACTTTTCACATTTTATTGTAGTAAGAGTAATGGCCACATTTAAGTCATGCTGTCAGTCTTGCTATGTAATGAATATATATTTTTATGTGCAGAAATATAGATAGATGAGGTTCCAGTAGTTGCATCCTTTTTGATTTATCCTGTTATATATTATGCTGCAGACGCTGTAAAGAGTACCATAATTTGTCATCACAGACATGCTGAGAAATTGATGAACATGTGTTTGTGTGCCTGACGTACTATCTGACGAACCAGCCTCTGTCTCTTCCTCGGAGAGGGATTTAGTCACTCCTAGTCACTAGATGGCAGTATGGATGCACATCACACACCCTACACTGACATGGTGTGTGGATGCAGGTACTGTAGATGTACAGTAGATGTACAGTAGTGAAATGTGAATAGAATGTTGAAGACGTTCTTGTGTATGACCATATGCAATATAATATTTGTGCTACCTTTTTTTTACTAAGCTTTTTTTGGAAGTAGGGGGATTTGCACCATCTGTATAAAGTGTAGTGGACGCGTACAATGTATCATTTGACCTTTTTACATGGTATGCACACTTGAAACCATGCAAGACAGCCACTGTGAAATGGTGTGATAAACTGTAAGCAGTGGGTAATTTCCTAGGCTCTTTCCACTGCAGAGTAAGTGATTGGTTTAACAGCATAAATCCATATTTATGTTTCTCTAGCAGTTGCAGCCGTCCCAGACTAGCTGGCAGTTGTATTGAAATATGTGCCGCTGATCCGTCTGAGCAGATTCATTCTCCTTGGATGAGCCTGCCTGAGAAACGTGCTTTTTACACGGTGCGGCTAATCTGCGCTCTGTCGGGGGGTTTATAATGCACTGGAAGGATGCACTCTCTCACCCCTGATTAATGCCAAGAATAGAGCCGATAGAAACGTTGACTGCACCTGCATTGCACTGTCTGCTCCATGTTTCTACTCGTTACTCAATTTCCCCAACAGCTGCATGCAGTGCTTTAGGGTCCGTTCCTGCGTTTACTGTTGATTATGCTGCTTTGGCAGATTTGTTGAGTATTCAGCTTGTTAGTACCTAAGGGACGATGCTACGTGTCTGATTTGTATTTCAGTCATGGGACCAAACTTCATTTGTTGTTTCTTTACAGCTTCTTTTGAAATGCCTGGAATGCCTACAGTCAGGCAAGAAGCATTCCATCACATCACTTGATACATGAAGCCAATAAATGTAAACACTGTATTATCATTACAAAGCCTAAATGACCTGTTATTTGCCTTTAAAGTGGAATTCCACAGATCTTTTGCATAATGAAATAGTCAGGATGTAAAAAAAAAGTTGTTCTAAATAGTTTGGTGTGAAGTGCTCCATTCCAAAGAAAATTTCACAGCAGTGATGATGGGAACCAGATGTCTGAAGTGGTTAACGCCTCTAAAAGCTCCCTCCTAGATTTTTTTGGTGCATGTTTTATGTCGTCTGAGACATTGTTTTGGGATAGTTTTGAGATTTATGCATTCATTATGCATTCAAGTGCAGTATTATGTGATGGTATTACTATTACCTTTTTCCAAGTTTTGGGACGATTAGCATGTCCTTTTATCATTTATCAAGTACAAATAATGTATCATTTTCAGATGGGAGACATGTGAGAGGATCAACAGCATTGATTTTGTAAAATGCCTGAGGATCTTGATATTTACTTTTATGTGCTATAACAAAACAAAATGACCAGTTTTTCTGTACCAACACAAGAACACTTTGTGGTCACATGGTAGGTGTGCTTTTTTTACCCAGATGTTCACTGGTTTTGGTCCAGGTACGGGTTGCTTCTTCGTATTCACGGACATGCATGTTTTTTAAGTGATGGAACAGGCTGCTTGCGTTTCCGCCTTTTGCTATCATGACACGGTGACAAAGCTCGCATAATACTGAAGATTGCTCCGTGTCTGATTTTTTAAAACCCGAATCAGTTCCAAATATCAGTTCCCCCTTCTTCGGAACAAGAGTCTCCGTCCTCTCCTTCCCTCTCTCTCCTCTCTCTCTTGCCTCAGCTCATTCCAACATTTCACTTTTTTTATCCCGCATAATCACAAAGGAAATGACACATGATCACAATGGCTCTGGTGCACCATGTACCCCTAGTGCAGATGCTGTATTATAATGCAAAATAGTCCTCAGAAGAAAAAAAATCTTTCTCCAGATTTTTCTGCTCCTTTGCCATGATCTACATAACATATAAAACTAATGTGACGGCAGTGTTTTAGACATTGCAACACCTTGTTCCTGTCACTACCACTATAAAGAAACCCAAGTCAGTAAGACTCATTTTGAATTTGTAACTCGTGAAAAAAAAAATATATATATATAATTTCCCTATAATGCACATTATCACATTATTCAAACTCAATAACTAACTCTATCATTAGGCTTATGATCAATCATTATCTAAGCCTTAATCATTCTGGCCATACCTGATGAGTGATCTTGCTGCTTTTATCCATGTCCAGTATTGGACATACATCTAACATCCTCCAGTCCAAGTTCATACACGTTTTTCTTTCTGTACCCTTCTTCAAATGCTCGGATTCAGTCCATCTAGTAAGTTTCTAGCTGGCCTTAGGACAAGGAACAGTTAATACAGCGAGTCACATATTCTCAGAACATATTATATTATACGCCCACCTTTAATAAGCATATCGCAGAGTCTCATAGATGCTTAATGCACATAACTAATCCAATATGAGTGACTCCAAATGATATTTTAAACTGTAATTGCTTCAGAAGGGGAGCAAGGGGACCGGTTGAGTAGTTGTGTGGACAGGTCACTGATTAAAATCACAAAACATTTGTATTCAGGTGAGGCCAAAGGTCAGTACTTCAGTTTGTGAGGCCATATCGAATTCAGATGGTTTGATTCAGTAATGCAGCAGTCTGAGCTCAAGCAGCTACTTTAACCTCATTCGTGTTTCACTGTTCTGTAAATTCTTTTCTGATGCGCTGCCAGCTCTCGTATCAAGCAAGAATGCTAATAGCTTCTGTAGCTGAACGTCTCCTCATTATTCTCTACATTAATTTGGCAGCCTTCCTGTTAATTCCCACGCACTTTTGGGCTTTCTTCCAAAACATAAATCATTTGATCAATAAACAAATATCTACCAAATAGTCAACTCTGCGTGCTGTAGAACCCAGAGTTAATCATTTTGGTTCTGTAACGTCATCATGAGGGGCCTGTTTAGCTCCTAACATGAGGTTGTAATTTCGCGTTAAAGTCAGCTCCAACTGAACTTGACACTTTAGGCTGGTGCACTTTGTCAGATTTCATCAAATATTAAGTTGGACAGGGTTATATTGTGCATCTTTAATTTGGCCTGCTATTGTCTGAGTGTGTGAAGATGAGCAACTAATACATTAGAGAGAGGGCCCTAAATTATGCAAGAGAAGAGGCACTTTAACCATTTACCATTTATGTGAAGAGTGGGCTGAATTTCATACGTTCCAATATTTGGTTCATTTCAAATGTCAAGACTCAGCCTTACGCAGCGTTGCGTTTTCCAAAGCAATTGCATCTGAATTAAATCTACCGCTCTGCATTTTCATTGACCTTTCTCATTTCATTGAGGCAATAAAGCGTGCGTATCAGGGATGAAGAATGTCTTAAAAGTGCCCCTTGGCTTGACGAGAGAGGGAGAGAGGAAGAGAGGGAGAGAGAGAGAGAGAGAGAGAGAGAGCATTTCTGATGATCAAGTATTTGAGTGAGAGAGATGCTGTTTTCTGTTGTAACTACAGATGCTGTGCTAGCCTTCTATCATTAAACCACTGTGTAAATTTGTAGAAAACACTGACTTTTATAGCACTAGTATGTGTAATAAAACTCCAGGGGGTGCTATAACCTATCCCAGCATTCATAACAGAAAAAGCAGAGCAACATCAAGGCAGGTCACCAATACATAACATGGCAGTCATCAATATTGCATGTCCAGTTTACCTGATGTGCCTGTGTGTGGGCTGTGGGAGGAAACCGGAGCTCCTGACAGAAACCCACGCGCACAGGTGGAGAACATGCAGCTCCAAACAGAACGGACAGCTCCAGCCTGGCCAGGAATCGAGCCCAGGACCTTGCTGTGAGGCTACAGCTCTTTCCTCTGCAGTACTATCATAAAAGGTAAAGAATGTTTAGCATCTTGTAATATTCTGAAAAGCCCAGAGGCTGCCTACTAAATAAAGAAAACCTGACTTGGACAGATATTGAATTCTTGATCCACAACTAAAGCAACCTGCAGTTCCCAGTCAGTGTTATTTCTATACAAGCAGCAGTTTTCTTTTTTAAATCTACCCAGCTATTCTTTTTCGTGTTTCTCCAGAGAATTGAGAGAGTCTGATAAGTTTAGTTTTCTGCGGCTCAGCGGCCACCATTAACGTAATGTTCCTCTGTCCGTTGCTAAGCAACAAGAGACTCACAAAGCTGGTATTCATCCAACTAATGTAGTGATGTACGACGTTCATGAGAAATGACATACATTTGTGGGAGATTATAGTGGCCCCAAAATCACCCCGAAATTCCATTTTATGATATTAACACTAAAAGAAAATTGTCCGACTAACTCAGAATTCCCCAAAAATGCAAATAGACAACCATGTCTATCACAACCAAAGGCTTTAAATTTTGGCTATATGTCTGATGCATTTAGAGTCCCATTGAACTTCTTTAAAAAGACAAATTAAGTGAGGTACAATGCAAATGAAATGCCTACTTCCACATTTTCCCCTCATTTTGGTATTTTTTAAATAACATCTTGCAAATTTGAATATCAAATTTGTCTGAAATATATAGTCACTTCAAGTCAAGTAGAGGATTATTGTCATCCCAGCCAGATACATCAAATATACAGTGAGACGAAATATCGTCCTCATGGACCGTAGATGCAACATACAACACAACAGCAGACAGGTCAACAATGAGTAAAAAATGAGGGATGAATTCAAATTAAACAAATTGAACAAGTTATAGTTGTGCAAAAGTAGCAGTATGTCTTCATCATGGGCATCAGCTATAGTCAAATATTTGTCCTGCAATCTAGATGTATATATAATACATGATGTTACTCAGAAATGATAATGTAATCATGTGAAACACAAAAACATAAAAGCCTATAGATTTGAAAGGGCTGAAAATAATGTCTAACATGAAAGAAACGTCTGTAACGGCTGGCAGTTGAGAAACAGTTTCAGTAAACAGGCATAACGTTTCGTGGCTGGGTGCGAAATGACTTCTCACTGCTGGGTAAGACAGACTCCACACTGTATTAATTTCCTATTTTACAGTGAGAGCCATTCATTCCTCTCAGCCAGTGCGCCTCCACATCGGAGACTCCGACAAAGATGTCTTTTGAGTCACAGTCATTTAATGAGCTGGGGAACCACCCTGCATGTTTGGAGTATGCGCCGACTTCACACCATACAAAGAGCTGATTATGAGAGGTCCAGGGGTTTAAAAAGCAGTCAAACAAGAGTGGGGCCGGCTGGCTGACATAAGAGTGGATTTTTGTTGTCAAACTGTGTTGGCCCTCTTCTCATCTCCCCCATTATAAAACCCAGAGTAATTGTGTCTGAGACGGTCAGAAATGACACGAATATATTACCCCTTTCCACAACAGCCATAAAATGCCAGTTTAACTATGCATAATTGTTCTTCAGTAATGCTGATGGAATATATTTGTCTGGTGGAAATGTGTAAGATTTACAAAACATGTTGGTGAGCAAGCAAATTTTTATAGTGGGTGTAGATCTTTTTGAACTGTCTCTCACCACGGTTATCATTTTAAAGAGATGTGAATTTGTTTTCCAGTAGGAGGTCCTTTTTCACCCCTCATTGCTCCCTAGCAGCTCAACAGACCCACAGCATACACAGAGAGACAACAGTATCCTAGTTAATCTGGTAGCGTAGTTGCGGGGAAAATATTTAATTTGATTATATTGATTAAAGGCATCCGAGTTCATTTCCTTTCCAGTGAAATAAACATTAAGGGCCCACAGAATGATAATGATGATAATTCATCTAGTCATCTTACTAGTCTCTCTTGCATTGAGAAACACAATGGGCACACACCCATTTACAAAGATTTTTTCACATAATTATCTGAAACGCATTTATAGGCTTCCTAGAGGCTCTCTTTTTTTCCTTTGAATTATTTTGAAGTCTTTGATAGAATGTGCCTTTCATAATCATGGTTATTATTGTCCACTTGTGTTTTAGTTTTAACTATAACTCTGATTGCTTGATTACTCTTGATGGATTACTCAGATACTTAAATTAGTGACAGCCATAGAATGTGAGGCATTCAGACTGGGCCACATTTTTGATTATCAGACATAACATACTTTTCCCTCAACCAAAACCTGCATTGTTGACAAACACACAGAGCTGCATTGTTAAAATCAGACATGCTCTGCTGACAGGCATTGTATGGGGCAATTTTTTCCAAATTGTGTTTTCTTGGACGAGAGAGAGTAACTGGTGTCTCTGGAAGCTTCATCCAGGGAAAGGTCCGCGACGAACAGAAAGACTGCCACACTTTCAGCAAGTGTGAGTATGAGTCACTTTCTGGTTGTGTCAAAATCATTCATTTCTTCCTTCTTCACCTCTGTCTCTGTTCCGGGGTAAACTCTCACAGCACTTCGGATGCTGTCATTGTTAGTGGGTCTTCCATTTCATTTTTTTTTCTTCTTATGTGTCAGCTACTGCATCAGAAAGATTTATGCTAAGGGAAACTCGCCTGCAGTTGCTCAAGGATTGCTGTTATGTCTTTTTTTTCCTTTTTCTTTTGTTTTTTAATGGACTCTCAGACAGGCCTTGTTACTGCAGTTTTGACATCAGTCATGCTGTAAAATATGCCATGTGCTAATTTATTGATAGAAATCCAGAAAAAAATAACAGGAAAAGTTTTTGGGGGGGGGGTGCGTTATCAGTCTGCAGTTCAAGCGGCTCAAAGCAACTGAAACTTTGTCGCATATTTTCGCCAGTCTTGTAATAGCAGGCCGAGTACTTTGAGGAGCAAAAATCCGGTCCTGGAAATGATGTTTCAGTGGGATTATAAAACCCACTGGGCCGTTGCAGTTTACTGGTGTTAGCACATTTAAAGAAATGGGGCGGATGGTTTAAAAATAGATGTTCTTCAATTCTTTTCTGTTCCATTTGGCTCCATTTAGAATCCACTTACTGATCCAGCTGCATTTTCTGCAGTCGTTTTGGACCATGCAATTGGCAGGACAGGCCCGTAGCTCAGTAGCGTAGCGTCCCTGCTCTCCCAGGAGCGCGGTGCTGCTGGTGGGATTACTGTAAGAGACTGGCTGAAGTGAGCGACATGAAAAGGGCATTTTCACATCCCTCAGACTAAACAGATCGCCTGCGTATTCAGAACGGAGCTGCTGTTATTTGATTGGCCCTCTTAATGTGTTTGGGGGGCTTGTAAGTGTGTTTATTCTTTCATGCCATTGTTGCTACTGAGAAGTGCAAGTCAAGTGCACCTCAAGGTTTTCCGTCTATTGCGCTGGGATTAACCCAGTCCCACAGGCAGAAGCAACTCTTGTCCTCACCTCCCCACTCCCAAACAAAAAGGCACAGTGCTAGTGCCCACGGATAAAAAGAGGAAATTTCACTGAATTGAGTCAGACAAATGTGCAGCACCCCAACAAAGGGAAAGTCTACTGTAATCTCCTCTGGCACGTCAAGCATTGTGGACTACTTTCGTTTGCTGGTACTTGTAAAGGGTTTTTGTGCCACTGCCACTGTCAGTTTAGTGTTTAACATTTTTTTTGCTGTTTGGGTGAGTCAGGCTTATGTCTTCCTGTAGCTGTTGTTGAAAGGTGTGCAGAGATCCAAGGACAAGGCCTAACAGTACACATATTGACAAGACTGGGGCAATTCTGATGACTTGATTTTCAACATTTTATGCGTTAAAACAGTGGTTCCCAAACTTTCTCTGCAAGGCCCCCCTTTTCTAGACAGGAACATTAATGAGCCCCCCACACCCCCCATTCAAACTACACAGGTTCAGATTGAAAGTTTATTTGAAATACAGCTCCTTCTCCTAATTGAGTGAAACAAATGCAATAACAAATGGTGCAATTTCACCACTTCGGGAGAAATAAAGAGCATACTGAAGTTATAAACAAGTATAAACACAAAAGAAGTCTCCACAAAAATGGCTGGGAAAATGAACCAATTCCCATTCAGAAAAACAACTCTCACACTTAAACTTGCAGCAGATGAAGAGTTTGGGTTTGGGGTTTTAAGACATCTCTAACCGGAACAAAACCACTTCTGAAAACCCAAAACTGAGAAAAGCACATTTTTAAAAAGTCCACGGCATTCCATCCAGTGTTCTGTTGTTCATCAAGAGGCAGCAGAACAGAGTTTACAAGCCTTTAAAACTCTATTATTGCACTTAACAGCTTCTCAGCACATACAGACACTGCTCCATATAAAGCACAGTCGTACACATAACTACTAAAAAAGAATGACTTAGACCAGCTCTGATTCTATGCTGGTGTAAACTGGTTTGTGCTGGTCTGGTGCTGATCATCTGGTCACCAGCTTGGTCACGCTGGAGGACCAGCATACCAGCACTCAAACATATGCTGGTAACCAGCTGTCCTGGTTTTTCTACCCGGTATGTCATTTTAAAGTTACAATAAATAAAATAATTGCACTACTTTGCACTCGATTGTCTTTCAGATTTCGAGCCATTCAAAAAAGAGCCATACATCTCAATAACTGATGAATTGATCACTATGTTAATAACTGATATATTACATAAATACACTTACATAAGGTATTTAGTGTTTAGAAACTTTATTCGTGTTTAATCTGTGTGGTTTTGTACATGTATCTGTCAGTATTTAAGGCCTTTTTGGTACTCTATGCAAGAGCTTCTTTCGACTGGGTGTCAATTGCCAAGGTTGCCTAAGAGCTGTATGCTGTTTTAAAATATTTTCTACTATGCTGGGAGGCTGTCAGCGATGGAACAACATGCATAAACACACACACACACACACACACACACACACACACACTCACTCACTTACTCACACTCACTCCAGTCACCTCTTCCTAATGGTAACATGATGGTTTTTATTCTTCTTCTTTTGTGGTGAAAGAAAGAGGAAGAAAAGTGAAAGTAACTGGCTAGCTTGCTAATCTTCTTCTTAAGAAATAATAAATGAAAAACATTCAAAACAAGTTTTCAGCAACAACAAACTGCATTCTAGAAACTTTGTGTAAAGTGTAAAATGTTCCCACAGACCTCTCATTTACTTTTCACATTGATTTGGCACAGAACTATTCATTTCTTTCCTAAGCATCCTGTTCTTGTGCAAAACAGTGATTTTATGATAGTGCAGATAAGCTATATTCAATAAAAAATGGAGTAGATGCCTACTTTTGATCACAGAAAGCTTTCCTTGAAAGATGGCCAATGGGAACCTTTTATTATACAGAGGAATGTTTCAGTGAAAAACTTTTCACTTTGATGAACTGTGATTTTTTTTTTCAATATTTCAGTACTATATTGATATCCTTGCAGCCTTAATACATTGCAGTTCATGCATGATCTATGTATGTAAATGGCTGCCTTTGGGATTTAGGCCCTATCATTTCCTCCCAGCCCTGGTCTGGGCTGTTTAACATTCCAATTCCAACTTCAAAGAGCAGAGTACAGTAGGTTTTAACAGTGGGTATTCTATAAAGTCCACTGCCCGGGAACACACGGGTGACTGAACAGTGGAGCTGCTGCGGAATAAAAAGTGCACACCTTAAGATGTATGCGGCAGCCAGCGTTTTATTAACTTTTAACAACAGCCCATGTTTAGTGTGACTTGCAAATAATGTGATACAGACATGAAGTAGATTTTACAGTGGATTTGGCCTGAATTGCTCTACCCCCCACTGGGATGATTCCGTTGCAGAGGGGGAAGTATCAGTAACAATACACACTTGTGTTTTATGTCTGCGTTTGATCTTTAGCAGCATTAAAGAGTATTGCCAGATGTGCTTGTAGGCCTGTGTGTGTTCACTTTGCTCGAACTATCAAGGGACGAAGCTCAGTCAGAGTGCTGGAGAAAATTCAAAGCATGTGGACCGGAGACTCATTAATTGTCACTGTAACCTCTTCAGGAGACTTAGTGCTAAAGAAACTGAATTCTAGCCCAAATCTTTGAAGCCACTAGCATTATTACGCTTCATAAAAGAGCAAATGTTAACTCAGAACCACATCACAATAATCACCTTATGTTCACCTTATGTGGCCACATAGCAAAATTTCATGTTTGAAAAATATAAACTCTTCTTTCATACCATTAATACCAGTGTAAACAAACATAAGGCTCATTAAAAAGCCTCTGTATACAGATCGTACAGTTTATGAGAGTATGAAAAGCTTTATTAAATGTTATATTGGTTCTTTTGGATTTCATTGACCATACCTTTTGGTTGTTTTGGTCTCCCATTATATGTTAATTTACTGAGCTGGGTGTTGATTGATGAATGGTGACTGGGATGTCAGTGGATCATCTTAATGAAGCAGGCATGCGCCAATCTTTTACTTGCACTAACAAATCAATTAGGAGCTAGATTGAGGTGTGGGTGGCTCTCCAGAGCCCGCCGAAGACTCGACTGCTAAATAATTGAGCTCTTGTTGCTTGATGGATGGGATAACAGAACACCTCCAAGAAACCACAAGGGAGTGTGTAGAGTACAGCTGGAAGACATCTCTCCAAACCCATCACCTCATGCTGGTATGACATGCTGCTGCATTGACCGCAGAACAAGTGAGAGGGACCACACAGAATGTGGCCAAAGAACTAGTCTGTCATTGTTTAAAATCGTAAATCCTTGTTTTAAATTCTTAAATCCATAAATACTATCCATAATCCATAAATGTATATATATATATTAGGGCTAGGCAAGTTAATGCGTTATTATCATGTTTGCACATTATTTACTTAACGCCAACAGGGACTTTAATGACACTACATTCAGATACACACACTATCGGATGGAGTTGGTCCTGTGCAGCTGCTATAATGGTTCCGGCGCCTCTGCTCTGGGCGTAGCTTGTTTGTCTGTTACGAACAGGATAAAACGTGAATGCCCTGCAGTGGTAAATAGCTTTGGTTTTATATTTGATTTGATTACGTTAATGTTGAGGTTTAGAAATATGCTGTTAAAAAGCTATTTGTTTGAAGTATTTGCAAACCGAATGTTATTTCACTTTTGTTCATATAGCAGTACTTTAAAAATAAAAGTGCATAATACACTACTTTTGAATTCATTACTTAATTTTGCATATAACAATGCAAAGAATGTGTTTCGAAATTTTAATTGTAGCCCAGCATTAATATATACATTTATATATATGTATATATAGCAATTAAGCTCTGCCTATTCACTTTGAAGCAGAATGCAGTACAATGTATTTTCATGTATGGACTGCAGTTACTAGGGAGTGAACGGTGCATACTACATCAAACTATTCCATAACAGTGAAAAAAAAATAGACCCTTAAACGTGGCTTATAGACTGGGTCTACCTGCATCGATCAGTCCGGTAACAATTGAATTTGCCCAATCATGATGCTCTCTGGAACACTGTAATAAGATTGTTGGAGCAGATTGTATGCACTACGAGTGACTGCAAGAATGGAGCACTGTAAAATAATAACAAATTCCATTTGGTGGTGGTTCTGTGTTTGGAGGGAACCAATCAGAAATGTGCTCCATGGTCTATGTGCTAGACTGGGAGGTTATGGACAGTGTTAGGATTTCTGTCTTACACAAAAATGGATTTCATTCTCCCCCCCGTCCTCACTATTTTTGGAACAGCTGCATCTGTATTGCCTTGGGTGCTATAAGAGATTTTTCCCCCCTCATTCCAGTCTGGCTCCTTTTCTGTAAAGAGTCTGCTTTGAGCACTTTAAGGAGGGGGCAAACTTAACAAACTTTAGTTATCTTTTTATCATATCAAAAAGAACACAGCCCATGCGATTTTTTTTTCTCCCTCTCACCAGTGTTCTTGCAAATAATAAACACATTAATAATGCACGGCTCAGCGTTGGCATATTCCAGTCACTCTTTTATCTTTGCTGGCTATGTTGAGTAGATTTCCCACCAATCTAATATGCGGCTTCAGGCGCAGAACCATTTCCTGAGCGGTGATTTAACAAATATCGGGCTCCTGATAACCTCGTTCTTAACATCAAAACAAAGCAATTCACAAATCCTAACACTATGTAGCCCTTGTTGGAAATATATCATATGTTTCTATGAAATGTCAAAGCACAGCTTTTATGTGGACGCACTGTGTGCTGCCTTCAGGCATTATTCATTATAATTATGAGATATTGAGTTATTGGGAGTATCACTGAAAGAAAAATTTAACAAGGCCTTACAGTTCAGTGATCCTCGTTTCTGTGGAGTTGGAGAGTACTTTTGCAGCTAAGTGGGATCTTCCAATTGACTGTAGACCTTATTAAGACAACGGCTTTCAAGGAACGACAGCAGGCTGCATGCTGAGTGGTGTATTGTTAGCTACCCATGCAGTGAATGTTTCAGAGAGCTGGGGTCTCTCCTGGGTATTGTCACGCAGGTCAAGGAGCAGATAATTAAAAGTGCACTGGACCAAGAGAGGAGCGCTGTGAACCTCATTAAGGCATTATACTCAGAGGGGTTTTCTTCCAGAGTCCTAGCCCAGCATCCCAAACGACAATTAGCCAGCGTTTCGCACGCAATTATCCAGATGTAGTGACCACCTCATCAAGGTAGCTGACATGTCATCTTTAATAAGGAATTTGAAACGCTTTTGCTAGGAAAGACCGGTGACCCCTGCTTGCTGTTACGACTCGGAGTCTCAACTTTCAAAGTTATTTCCTTTAAGTTTCTTAAAGGGGAATATTATCCTTTACCTATGGCCCTGCTGCACCTTGCTCAGAGCACATCCAGATGGTGCGGTCTTCTTTGTGGAAACATGAAGGTGGGCTGTTTGTGGCCACATAATCAGATAATATTACAGAGATGCATCTGGCAGCTCCTATAGGAAGTCTCATCGATGAAACCACATGGGGTCTTTGCCCAGCTGACAGCAAGACAGTGTAGAGCTTCAAATTCTGATCTACACTTGAATACAACGCAAGAACATCCTAACCTGACCCACCTCACAGCACGTTTAAAATTCTGACCTCACTGGAAACTCAAAAAACACATTATAGTTTAATATAGTAGCAATTAAGGTCATCCAATAGGGCAAAAATATGATGACATTTCAAGACATTTGAATTACAATTTGCATCCAAGTCTACTCATCATCATCGTCATGCGTCACAATATTTTGCTTTTCTGAAGTTTGATAAGGTGAAGTTGACAAATCAAAGTTACATCATGTTGGCCATCCCTAGTGAAAAGTGACTGAAGTCATTAGAGAAACAGACAGACGGTCAGTCATAAGTTTATTCATCTTTGAAAAAAAACATTCCAAAAGGATTTAGACTCTGTGACTCCAGCATGGCAGATAATAACGGTTTAAAATAAAAAACAAACAAACAAAACAGGAGAAACAATAAAACAGTAGTAAATCCAAGCCAAGATCTGTAAACAAATAAATAAATAAATTGTCTCCTCAGGTGTCTTGAACCACCTTATGAATGTGTTTCCTAAACTGCCATCATAAAGGTAATAATATTCATCTTTCTTTAATCTCTCTTTGGGAAGTGTGCCAGTGTAATAATGCTACATTTAAAAGTCATAAAAATCAGCATATTGTCCTTTGGGGGTTCCTTTGGCATTGTCCAAGCCCACACTGTCTGTGTTTCTGAGTGAGATAGCAAATGCAGGATGTTTGCCTATTAGCCTTGAACATGTTGTCCTGTTAACTGCCAGCAAGGTCACGGCAGGAAAGATGCTTGTAAACTGGGGCCTACCAACGCCCATTACAACATCCCCTCCTGCCCTGTAATTTGTCTGAGTGTAGAAATCAACGACAGGCTATCATTTTAATGTCAGACATAATTTTGTAGTGTATTAAAATAATTGATGCAGTGAACAGTATATGCTTATAGTCGCTTTATTTTTTAGTTGTTCTCAATACACAACAGAAAAAGGAAGAAAAATGCCAGCATGTGTATTAAAAAGGCAGTTCTTTTGCACGGTACTTGGGAAAACAGCTCTGATTTGTAGAGACATGGACTCCACAAGTGCTCTGAAGGTGTGCTGTGGTATCTGGCACCAAGATGTTAGCAGCAGATCTTTTGAATCCTGTAAGCTGTCAGGTGGAGCCTCCAGGGATTGGATCAGTTTGTACAACACAGATGCTTGATCAGATAGAGATCTGGGGAATTAAGAGGCTGAATCTACACTATGAACTCTACTATTCCTCAAACGTTTCCTGATAAATGTTTGCATTGTGACAAGGTGCATTATCCTGCTGAACAAGGCCACTGCCATTAGGCAGTACCTGTGCCGTAAAGGAGTATACCTGTTCTGCGACAGTGTTTAGGTAAGATACAATGTAAGTGGATACAAGGGTTCCCAGCAGAGCATTACCCAGAGCATCACACTGCCTCCACCAGTTTGCCTTCTTCCCATTGTGTGGTCTTTTCAGCAGGTAAGTAACACACTACACTGTGTATAAGAACCAGGTCACCTTCTCATCAGACCAGGCCACCTTCATCCATTGCTCATTGGTCCAGTTCAGATGCTTATGTGCCCACAGACACATAAGATCCTCTACAAAAGATGTGTTCTGACACCTTTCTACCAGAGCCAACTTTAACTTTTAAGCTATTTGTGCTATAGTAGATCTTGAGCAATGAGCCTTGGACCCCCCTCGACCCTGACATCTAGCATACCGGTGTCAAAATTGCTTAAATCAATATGCATGCCCATTTTTTGTCTCCCAACACATCAACTCTACCCTTCTGACAGGTGGCATAGTTAGGAGGTAATCAGTGTTATTTACTTCTCCTGTCAGTGTTTTAATCTTGTGACGGAGGGGCGTGGAACTCTAATCTGTAAATCAGAAGTACAAATTTGAAATAAATGTTTGCCTCATCACATCACTCTGTTACTGAGACTGTGTTTCACATATGAAATGCTGTTCTTACAAAAGCCGTAAATATAAAAGCGAGACTTCTGCTAAGTCAGTTCTGAACGTTATTAGAGGCAACATTTCATTTATTTACTGCAGGAATATCCTGACATTTAATTTTCCTCCCCCGTCACAGCAGACAAGCCTGGCCTGCAGGATGATGGCGGAGGAACGGCCACCGATAAAATCGAAGTGGGCACTTTAATCGCATATAGTGGGCATTCATCAACCTTGTGCCTTTTGAATCTCCTACAAGCAAGCCAGTGTCAGCAGCGTTCTAAATTCATTACTTTACACTTAGCATTTATGCGGGTGTGACTGCTGTTTGGCTGCGGAGGTACTGCAGAGAAGCGCCTGCCTGGTTAATAAAACAGCAGCCACTCTTTTTTTTTCTCCTTTAGCTGATTGTGCATGGCAAATGCAGCTTTAGATGCCGTTTGCTTATGGGGAAATGCTAATGCGGTTTGTCCTCTCTTCAGCAAGTACTCAGGACGAATGCAGTGTTTTGAAAGTTTCAGTAGATTTGTCACTACACTAATGGGGAATCTGGGGGTTTTGAAGGATAGTTAGGATAGACGTGACACTCCAGCAGTATACAATTACATGGTAAACCATAAATATGCTATTAAGGCAGAAGTTCAGTGGAAAAATCTCATTTATTCTATTTTTTCCCTTTTCCCAAATGTAGCCAATCAGCCAAGACATGTTTGGTTCCTTCTTTAGCAATGCAAATACAGCTCTAAATGAATGGAAGCTTATTCCCACCAGTTCAGCATTGTGCATACTTGGCTCAAAGCATGTTAAATTGATTAAGTGTCCTCTAACAAACTAGTCTTCATTGTTTCCAACACTGTATGACATGTTAATATTTATAAAACTGGACAGCATTTGTGTTTCAAGATAGACACTAGTACTGTTTTTAGTTACGTGTTCTGCCTGATGATTGTTTTTATAGATGACAGTATGCCAGTATGCCGTAGTCTTCCTGTCGCATTTTAACCCATCCTGTCAGAAAAAGGTTCCGAATTTTTATTCATTTTTTTCAAGCTGACTTTTGACTTTTTTTTCCGACCAAATTACAATTGAATACTACTCCTACTGTGTGCTACCATGGCTCATTTTTACTTCTCTTCCAGTTCTTCTTCTTCTTCTGTTGTTTAATGGGGGCATGTCTAAAATTCCTGTAATTGGTCAGAAAGTTTAAACCATCCAAAAACACTGCAAATGAACCGAACCATAGTTCAGCCTAATGGCTCTGCGCCTCTTACGGTCACACCACGTTTTGGTCCTTTGGTCTGGACTGTGGTCCAAGGCACCTTCCATCCTTTCTATTTTGGCAAGGTCTGGACCAAACAAGACAGGTGAAAGTAACCATAGAGTACCTGTCAGTTTCATTAGCCTTGGAGCCCCAGAGCGAAACTTAAGCTAACTGTAGAACATCTCCTTGTCTGATTGATTACATATTGTCTAAGAGGAAAACTGTAAATCTAAAAATCATTGAACTTTCACTTTAATAGTGTTAGTGTTTGACAGGCACATGATTTATATAGCAACTGCAGTACACAGGTTCATTGACTTTGAGAGCCTGACCCGTCTTGCCCTTTTCTCTCCATAAAGCAGCTGGAATGCGGCTGGGCTTGTCTGAAAGAGCACTTGTGTGGGTAGAGGTCTGAGGGCCAGACATGCTAATCGAACTAATCGAACCCGACCATGACCCAATGCCCTCATGTTCCTCCCTCTCTCGCTTGCTCTCAGACGCTGCTGACATTTTTATTGTGCGTTCAGTTCCATGCAGTAGCAGGAAATAAGTGCCCCCTCCCCACATCCATTCTGGAAATTTGACTGACCCCTGTTTGGCATTCACAGGAAGTGTCTAAGGGCAACATGGGGGAAAGTGGGGAGGATGCCGGTGGTCCAGGCTGCTGACAGAGCCATAGTTAGTGACACACTCCGTTCTTCCATCCCGGGACAGACCTGCGTCACCGACTCCCAAAAGTGCTGACCCCTTACTTCCCCACCAGCTGCCTCTATTCATAGCCCCCTTGGCCATTAAAATGTAAAGAGGTGTCCGGCGTGAGAGGAAGCCGTTATTCAGATTAGACGTCTGACAATAATGAATGTTGTCTTTCCTGCCTGTGATGGATAGAGGGGGTGTTGAATTAAGTGTGCCAGCCTGTTTCAAAGTTTGAAACTTTGCGAGTGCTAGAAAGGATGAATATTAATAAAAAAAAGTAAAAGATGTTCTTGGGTATTCGCATACCATGCATTGAATTTATCTTGTTCAGACGAGTACATCGTTTCCACGTGGGTAAAATATTTGACATCAAAACAAATATGTCTTGGTTTACTTACTCTGGACGCCAACTGTAATATGATTTATTCATGAGGGAATGAAATACACATTCGAACCCAGTAAAGTCAGTACATTTCTTATTTCAGTGCATACAGTTTCATAGGTACATTAGCATATGTATGACACTACAAAAGATTTTTTTTCCTGACTATTTCTTTCAGTACAGATGTATTTTAATTTCATCAGAACGAGAAATCAACGTGCCAACTGTATGGCATTACTGGCTTACCTGAAATACACAGCTATGTTATATAGAGGGAGGTGTTGGTCAAGGTTGACTTGATCACATTAGCGATGGATATGTTCTCAAAGCTGGAGCACTGGACACTCACAGAAAACAAAGCAATAGTTGGGTTTACACCATTTCTTCCTTTCCCCAAATGTAGTAGAGTGTTCATTTGAGCAAACTCCCTGACCAGAGGCTAGGAAAAAGCGAATCTTCTCTGTCATTTTTTAATAAATGTAGTGACAAATGTAGCTAGCCTAGTTTTGAGAGTGGCAATTTCCACCAGTGGTAATTTCAGCAGCTCAGGATGCCAGGAGGATAGTGGTCAGTATCGGTGTCTCATTTCTGTCTTACAATGCTAGTAAAAGTGCTGGAAAAGCATCCATGTACTCACAGAGGTACTCAGTGGGCACTAGTGCTTGGAATTCAGGCACTGTGATCAAAAGAGATTATGCGAAATGGGAGAGAGGCAGAAGCATTTATTACTGTTGACAGAAATTTTAGTGACAGCAACATTACTGTAATCTATGAGAACGCCGAAAAATAAGCACAAGGCTTCAAGCTGACTGCTACCTCTATGTTTAGTTATTTTACTGTTAGCTTATCCATTTTGAAATAGTTTTACATGTAAACCCACCAATGAGGCAGCGCATTGCTTCGATGTGAGCTGACCGACTATCTTTGCGTCTCTGTTTACGTTTATTGACAGTTTATTCAGACATAAATGCCTGCTTAAAGACATTCAGTACTTGAACAAGCCATCCATTATCCTTTGAAGTGATGTGTTTTGTGCTTGCCATTGAGTGCTTTGCAAATGATGCGCGTTTGATGCTGACTACATCTTTGTAACAGCTCACTTCAAAACCCGCCGCTCAATATTGCTCCACTGCTTAGATGTGAATAATTTAGTTTTGTCCACTGTTTTTGGGCAAAGTGTATTTGAAAATTACATCAAATGTTTTATGAAATGGTGGGTAATCCAGCTTTGATAAGCAAACCACAAAAATACAGAAGTATAGAGATGGTTTTTATGAAACAGTAAAAGGTGTATTTTGCCTCTGTGTACAGGAGGAATGCACCAGTATTGAATTTCTGGTCCTTGTGACCGATGTCAATGCTGATTATTGACAATGTATTTATTATTATTACTATTTTCCATTTTGAACCATGTTACTACCATAATCTATGTCTAAAGGTCAGTGGGCATAAGGTTTTGAATTGGATGGGTTACTTGTTGTCGTAAACATACGGATATTAGCTATAATGGCATCCAAAGCAACTTACAATGTTAGGAGAATGGAACGATGGAAATCTTGCCTAAAGACTGGTAAAGCATGAACATTCTTGCCTGGACAGGGAAACAAACCTTCGCCCCTCTATGTTTGTACTACCACTAGTGACTATGTTGTGTGAGTGCCTTTAACCTGTTCACTGTCCATGGGGCTTCATACCATATTTGGGATGGAGGCAAGATCAGCCCAGAAATATACGTTTTTTGCTATAATTTGAGGTTTTCTCTTGCACATG
>JBBPCY010000032.1:5736321-5751754 GCA_037974405.1 Brachyalestes nurse | reverse complement strand
ACAGAAGTATAATAGTAAATAAATATCGGTTCTGAATATCGGTTATCAGGCACATAAACATGCAAATAATTGGTATCAGTATCGGTAATAAAAAATCAATATCGGTCGATCACTAGTCAATACACATGATTAGTATTCTTACACATATTCTGCAAAATGTAGCCCTTCAAACGGGGGTAGGAGGATCTCATCTGAAGATAAAATGACATATCATTTACTGAGGAAAACTCAAACACCCTTTCCAGATTTGCTTGAAGCAGAAGGAAAATGCTGGATTTCTCATTGTCCTTGTTTGCCTTTTTTTTTCCCTGCCAGAGCATTGTGTACATCTGTCACATGAGCATTCTCTATTGTTTAGTGCCTGCATGGAACTGTTTGGCTGCATAAACAAGCAGACCGAGATTGCCACGATAAGCCCGACATTCTGCTTCCTTTTTTTTTTTTTACATCACCTTGAGATCATTAGTTCTGCGTCCATATTTGTATTCATGCTTATCACGTGCGTTTATGCCTCATCTTCCTGTCTCAAACCTGGGAGAAGACAAAGTAATGAGATTAGACTGGAACATGTTTGCGGTTTCTGATTCATATCTGACCTCAGCACATTCCCCGAAGCCAGCCCTCACCCATCCCCCACCGCAAATGCAGGATTAAAACACTCTTCAGACATACGGTTCATTTAGCAATAGCCAGTAACCAACTTTCCTTACAATAATCCAGCGAGACTCCATATGTTATGCTTAACTCAATGTGAGCGTTCACCACTTGTTCATGTGAAGCTTTGAAAATGTGTGTGTGAGTGTGTGTGTGTGTGTGTGTGTGTGTTCAAGTGCGCTTTGCCGCATGTTAAGTACCACACGAATGCTGTTGAGGGTCATTGGTAGGGCAAATCCTGTCCTCGGCCTACCAAAGCTCTAAGGGTGTCTCTGCTAATTACCCGTCCTTTACATGGTGTGCTCTTGAGATTTCATTACACACGCCTCATCTGCATCCACTCCTGCTGGATCCGTGATGGGACTTTTTTATACTGACAGCATGGCAGGAGCTTCCTAAGGACCCACACTGCCGTCTGTCCTGCTTGCGAATGAAATTAGAGATGCTTAAAGATGAGGTCTCTATCGATTTGGCCTTAAGAAGGTTTTGCCCCTTAGAGAATCCTTCAATCCTAAGTGACAGAGGCCCCGCAACTATTTGTCACTCCAGTGCACTTTCGATGTACCCTGTAGCTGCTCCGAAGACATACATTATCACTCAAAGCACTCTCACTAATAGAGGAGGATCTACAAGTGGAGAAAACGTCACTCGCAATCAATAACAGCATTAAAACCCAGTTACACAGAATCATTTGCTGTTCACACCTTTAACACGGAAGGCTCATTCCTGAGAAATGATTAGAATGGTGCAGAGCGGTTTGATGTGAAATGGTCGGACAGTGGAAACTGGATGCTGTGACGTCTACTGTACAAATACAGTCAGTTTATTTACTATCCCAAACCAAAAACCTGTTTTCTTTCTAGACCACTTTGTAAAGCAACGTCTCAGCAGGCAGTATTTTCATTTTGTGAGGGAGCTTTTAGTATTAAACCCTTCAGATGTCTGGTTCCATTCGCCAACACTGCAAACAGTCCTGACTCTCTGAGTTCCGCTAAAAATGGAGCATCTTGTATCCAACAATCAAATGACTTTGTTTACATCAGAATGATTAATTAGTTATGCAGACAATGTAAAATTCTGAGAAATTTTGTTTAGAGTTGTGTAGTGTTGTTGTTTTAAATGTAATTGAATAATGAATTAGATTTATTTAACATTTGTATTGATATGTTTGAGAGCTGTTTTCTGTGTGTTTCAATATAAAGCAAATATGTTAGACTGATTATTCTTTCTTCATAACAGGCCTGTACAGTAACATTCACATCATCATAAAACATCCATGCTTCTGCTTGATACATGTTCATTTCCCTGTATGTTTCAAAAAGGCTGTGTTTGTGAAGTTATTAATATATTATTATGACATTCATTTCTTATCACCTGCCATGAACGTGACTTTTGAGGGCTGACA
This sequence comes from Brachyalestes nurse, assembly GCA_037974405.1. Taxonomy (NCBI): domain Eukaryota; kingdom Metazoa; phylum Chordata; class Actinopteri; order Characiformes; family Alestidae; genus Brachyalestes; species Brachyalestes nurse. The sequence goes on along the minus strand of JBBPCY010000032.1, from coordinate 5,749,695 downwards.
TGATTGCAGTCACACAAAGAGCTGCTGTTGCACACAGCTGTGAAGATTAGCGACCAGCCTATTAGCTCCTCCACACTGGCAGAGAGTTTTACAGCCTCTGAGCTCACCTGGTTCTGAGAATGAGGGAATGTGGCATGCTGTCCAGCGGTCAGGGCATAATGTATTTAAGTAGTGCCATTAATGGCTTAATTCTGCTGCTTGCTGTGAGGCTGCACAGCTAACAGAATCAAGCCAGATGGACTTTTCCATCAATATAGAGGCCAAAAATCTCTGCCTGTTACAATTATGGCCCACCAGTGCGATTTGTGTTAGGTGGACTTGTTGCTCCTTTAAAAGTGCTGGCTGATTCTATCCCTTCTGACAGCTTACAACAGACATTTAGCCCAGGCCCACGTGCAGCGCTAGCCACTTCTGTACAGCGGGACGCAGTGGGTTTCGACTGTAGAAGGAAGCTTTTGTTCCCTGAATGTTATGTTTGTCTCCTTTGAAGGTTTAAGAAGACCTTTAAACGATGCCCTGCCAACAGCGTGGAGACACGCCGAGACTCCACAACAATTTGTCACCTCGGCGATCACTAATGACTGTGGGTATTTTTGAGCGCTAACCTCGTTTTCGTAATTATTTTATTTAGTAGTCATTATTTTCTTGACTCGTTACCCCCCGCTTCAATCCATCTCGACGTGCTGTTGTGTAAATTGCTTTGAAAAGAAAAGCAATAGTGCCATTAACCGTTTTAATTAAGGCCTCCTCCTCATTTGTCTCAGATTTTAGGCCCCTTTACGTGTAGGCTGTTGCGGTGCAACTGAATGAATTACCCAACTCAAGTGCAGTGCAGATCATTACATGCTCTCTGCTCACCAGAACGAATGATTCATTATCCACCTCACCAGCAGAGGTATGATTGAAAATTAAATTAGATGAAGCTTACCGCTAGGCTCGCACTTTTGTCTTTCCATCTTTTGCTGCTGTACAGACACAATAAGTGTTAATAACAGAGCTAATAACTGCTTAGCACTCACAGTCCGCTCTGGTGCTCCGTGTTTTTCTAAATGTACGCTTCTGGACGAGTGCTTCATCTATTCTGTCATGATGACGAGGGTTGCTGAGTTGACACAGCGTACTGAAATATCACTCCGGTACGTCTTTTGCTAAAAGTTCCCCCTACAGAAATCCACGCTGTAAAATTTGTTTTGAATACGAGGACTTCTTAGGAATTTTTAATCTGCAGACCTCTTAAGAAGTTGCCCGCTCCTTGATAACCCAGCGACACATGCTGTGAGCGCCAACTTAACTAGAGATCAAAATGAAATCAGCTCTTTCCTACTTCTGTGATGATTCAGTGTTTACAGCTGGGCTTGTGGCTGGAGTCGAGGCGAGCGCCGAGCTATTGATCTTGTTTTGAAATGGAGAGCAGACGCTCTTGAGGAGAGGCGAGGAAGTTAAATCCCTGGTCGAGCACACCTGTTGTGTTTATCCTACATTCTAGGATGAAAGTGAGTGGAGGTTTTGTAGAACCCTGCAGTTCATCTGTCTTCTGGATCCCAGCTTTCTGCAACCTTCTGTTTCTCACAGATGCTGTGAAAGAGCCTGGCCAGACTAAGGGCATCGAGTTGTGTAACATCACAATACATTATGTCATGTACCAGCAAACTATTTCACCACCAAAATGAAATGTGTGTGTGTGTGTGTGTGTGTGTGTGTGTGAGCAGCAGCAGCACAGCAACTTATGAAATATTATCAACAGTGTTGGGAGTAACGTGTTACAAAAGTAACATTTTACTGTAATGCATTGCTTTTTGCTATAGGGTGGTAATGTAAGGCACTACAGAAAAATGTGTTAATATTTTACTCGGTACAACTGTCTGTAACGCGTTACAATGCATTTTTAACCTGGAATGAAGTGATGTTTTTTATTCTTCATACAAATTCGCCAAAATCGCCGCCAGATCAGCAGAGGAGAAACGTCCACACAAAATGCTTCAAATGTTTCAAACTTAAAAGTAATACAATAGTAGTGTAATGCCTTACATTTTAAATGCAGTAATATTGTAATGTAACAAATTACTTTGATATTACAGTAACAAGTAATAAATAACGCATTGCAGTTTTGAAGTAACTTGCCCAACACTGATTATCAATAACATCTACGGTGTCAACCAACAAGTGTCTAATAACATGGACAGTAAATTGACACAGTTTTGAACAAACTCCAGCATCACTGCTGGTGTGATCCCCTCTGTGCAGCTCAAACACTAACATACTCTCAAGCCAGTGTCACTGCCGTGCTGTGCATGAGCCACCCCGCCTATACTACCTGTAGGTGTGTTCACACTGGCCGTGGATTTTATTTAATATTACATTAGCAGTCTTTCAGCCATTGTATACACAAGCATGATGCTGCCCTTATTGTTGGTTGCCTTTTGATAGTTTCTGTGCGAGCGTGTGCGCACATATTCAGGCACGGATGTTAGGTAAGACAGGGTTAACACTAAATGACGTGAGTCATGTAGATTCTGATTGTAATGTGTCGGCTCAGACTGTGCATTTCAGACCGTCTCCCTTCACCTTTGTCTGTGGAGTCACTTCCATTAATGGCCCTGAGCTGAAAGCTGATCTGATGTGTTTGCTGCTTTTCCTCTGCATTAGTGAGTATTGAAGCAGCCAGCCTGCCGTGCTCATGCCACCCATCACACGCACTCAGCATGCTTGGTCGGTGGGGGATGGAGGCAGCGATGCACGTCCCTCTTAGATCCTCCTGCTGATGTGTTGATGATGATTTGTTATGTAAGCAGACTGAACATCAGGCCTTCCTTTCTCTCTCTCATTCTTTCCTGCTTCAGAAAGAGAACACAGCATCCTCCCATGGCCATTCTGCTCCCTGTCAACAGGAATTTTACCCTCATTCTGTCACTCAGCCCTTTTGCTTCTCAAACTGTTAATCAGCGCCCAGAAATATGTCAGACTGCTAGGGAAAGAAAGAAAAAAAAAACTTCTGTAACGCGGTGTATTCATCACATTGGGGAGGCACGCAGGACGGAGCTGTTTGAGTGGGATGAATGAATTCATCATAGAACAAGAAATGACACATGGACTGTGCTTTATTTGCTCTGAAAATGCATTGCTCAAAGAAAAACACAAATCGGTTTGTGTTCGTCTATTGTAAACAATTGTACTCTCCGCCCAAGTCAGACCTGAGAGCGTTTTCAGCTTTGAAGGCTTTTTAGTGCGACTCTTGCCGACTGTGTCTTTCTGTTTCGTCAGCTGGCTTCAGTCGCCGGCTTTCATGTCTTTCATGTACCATAACCGGAACTGTCGTGTCCACTCCAAGAGCAGTAGGTCTGGGAGGTTTGGCAGGTTTCCCTCCTACGCTGGGTGTGTCATGTGGCATGAAGATAACAGCCTTAATCACACAACTACTTGGACGCTAATAACAAGGACAATGTTGCTTCAGCATTCTCAAGCTGGTTCAACCACTTTACACCTTTTTCAATTTGAAAAAAAGGTGTCAAAAGTTATTTGACACAATGCCAAAGAGGAACCATCGTTGGCTTCCTAAAGAACCGTCCAGTTGAAAGCTTTTTTGTTTATAAGACTTTATAAGGCTTTTTTTTATTTCAGCTTCTCATGAACATTACTGTTGGTCATTTGATTTGTAATTCGTTTTATTACCTCTTTATGCTTTCAGAGTCTGTTTCCCAGACAGAGATTCAGGCTTGTCTTGTCCATCTAGGTTATTTTCCATTGAAAGGTAAATAAGTCCATGATTAGGCTTAATCCCTTACTGAGAAGCCAGCCCTGAGGGTTTGTATGTGGGACCATGCTTTTAATTCCAAACTCTCATTGCTGCACTATTAGCAAAATGGTTCTATGTAGTACTTAAAATGGTTCTTATGACTTATCACAGTGGTGAAAGAATATAGAAGCATTGTGAAGAACCAGATGCAAGGGGTCCTGCATCATAGATAAAACACTCTGCAAATAACTATTTAAGCATTCAACCGATTCTTTGGTTTATCAAGGTTCTAACCATTACTTTTACTAATGAGCTGATGTCTTAATGGTGCACATGACTTACATATTACTGTCATAGTAATTACCAAAGAATTCAACATGTACTTAAAAAGGGGCCAAGAAGTGTTTTAAGCAGCAATGCTGAAGAAACACCTCTTTTGGTTCCTGGGTCTGTTTCAGTTTTTAAATAACTATCTATTAAAGAATTCTTTAGGAAACCTAATATGGATCTTCTATGTCATTGCATTTAAAAAACCCATTTTGGTACCTTTATTTTTAACGGTATGGCTCACATAAACTGAGGGACTCATATCCTACATGGCAAGGGCAAACTTCCATCTCGGTGTACTCTGACATGGGTCGTAATACGTTTTGACTTTGATAAATGTCCCTGCCATAGGGGTCAATTGTAATTCTGAGAGGGTGAAGGCCCCTGAGCGCAGAGCACTAGACTGACCATGGATACTCGCAGCGGATGCTGAAAGAGTGTTGCGTGGTTTCTTCTCGCATTCACCGCTGTGTATCAGAACCAGCAGCATTTGTCACAGTCAGAGCCGGATTGTGACTCCAGTGTATTTGAGTGTGAGCATTATGTTTTGGCCTTGAGTCAGACAGAGTTGTGTCATGCTTCGGAGAACAGCGCAGGCACACAATGACCTTATCCTGAATGCACTTCTAAAGGAGCTCCTTAGCAGGGGGGCTATTGAGGCTTTGGGAACATAAACGTAAAATTAACTTGATATAGAGTGGGCTATTTTTATTCATAGACCAGCTTTAGCCTCGTTATGGGAACGGGAGTGGGAAATAGATGTTAAATGGAAACAATAGCTCAAAGATCAAAGAGCGATAACATTGACTACAGCTCAATACTTTTGATTTAGCAAGTTCAGCAACCACAGGTGTGACTGCAAAACCGCTAATGGATTTTTTGAGCTTCTGTGACTTAAAGCCTTTCTTCAACATCAATGCATTTTTATATTACTTGGCATGGAAGTGGAAGCAGGACATAGGAAGCCTTTTTTCTTCTGATGCTTACTTACATGTTCTACCAGGGTTACTGTGTAAAGTAAGAGTAAAGTGTCCATTTGTCATACGTGAACACACAACACAGTGTGGACAGCACAAAATTGTTCTCTGTGTTCAACCCATTCACTCAAGCAGCCAGGAACGCAGCAGCTGAGGAGCAGTGTGTGGATACAGTACTTTGTTCAAGGTACCTCAGTGGTGCCACTAGTAGTCACATCCTTCTGATCGCTGGGACAACTCCCTGACCACTATAGTTATAATAATTTTTTGTGTATTTTCATTGATTTATCCTTCTTTCTCATTAGTAATGCAGTCACATGGAATAGGGAAGAAATGAAAAGGGGCATGATAACAAATAGCAAATGGCTTCATAGCAGGGGTGCTTGTTTCAGGTCCATGCTATAAATTACCTTTCTTTCCATCATGCTGAACATTGCTGCTCTTTGAAGGGGAGGTCTCTGCTGTGATTAGTAATGGCCCTGTCAACTCCCTGATCTCGTTATTTATAGCGATGGGAAGGCTGTCGTAGCCTTTTTCACCTCCCTCTCGTCACGGAGTGGCTTGAAAAAATCTGACTGACCCTGGTGCTTTTTAGCATTGTATAGGTAGGAGGAGCCGCTTTCCTGTGATTGTCTGGCGTTGTTTTATTTTTTACACACCCGTGTTCGGCCAAGACACGCCTCCTTTAGGCGAGCTGCCTTTAACGAAGTACTGCTAACCAATCAGAGAACTGATGACCGAGTGCCACCAGCCAATCACACGCGTGGGAGGGTGGGACTTTTCGGAAAACGGGTGGGGGAAAAACCCAACGCGGTTCGCTCCGTTCCCCAAAGTTGCATTATTGAGTCTCGGTACGTGGCGGAGGATTGTGCTTCCAGAGAGCCCGACGGCTGGACAAAGCTGCCCTACTTAACCCCACAGCTCACTCTGCGTTTTACCATTTCTCCACTCGGTTCGTCACCTTCGTTCAAGATGACAGAGGAAAAGAATGTTCGCCATATAAAGCTGGTATGTCTCTCTTTCTCTTTTTCTCTCTCTCCAGACGCCTCACTCTGCTCTCACTAGTTAAGGGTTTTAATGGGAGACATTCAACTCCTGCTTTGGCTGAGCTCTTTACCGCTCTCTTTGTCTTGGCACCTGTATTTTTTGCAACCTGAGATGTAGTTTGACATTAGACGACGTAGAACTTTTAGATACCTGTGTCCTTTCATAATTTTGTCAATTTATATTCTGCCATGAAGCTCAAGCTGCACCCAAATTAGTTCTCTGTGCAGCTGGAGAGAGCTGAAACACAGGACGTGTTCGTGAAACACTCTTTCTGTTTCATATAAGTCATTTTTTCCTTTATTTCCAAATATGTCCATTCGCAGTGACTCAATGTTATTTTAATTCTGAGTTTTTGGTGAGAAACCGTCTGTTTCAGTGTTGCAACCTTGCATCGCCTAAAAGCTGTATGCATAATGTCTCGGCAGATCAGAGGAGCCAGGTATTCTGAAGAGTATTTAAATCAGAACCGTATAAACCGTTCAGTGTAATCAAGTTTTTTAAACCCTGTTTTTAAAAGAGAATACAGCTTGACATGCATAATCCAATGGGGAGTTTGAATGACACTTCTGAAGGCGTGCTGAAGTTCAGCATCAGATTGGACCAGAAGTTGAGTGGCTAAAATAAGTTTTCCTTCTGTTCTGCACAAGCTTTTGGTGCTGATTTGTCCAGACCAACACACATCTCAGCTGAAAAAAAATAGAGACAGAGACAGCTGCATGAAGCAAATCGAAGGTAACAGAGTCATGAATCCGGCTGTCATCTGATCTAGCAGTGTTTTGTCACGCTTTGTCAATCTGATGGCTTTGTGGAAGTGACTGTGAGTCGCCCTTGGATTTGTGATGTTTATCTACGTGGTTAATTTGTAACTAAAAAACCAGTTCGGCACCTGAGTCATGCCTTGAGTGGCCCTCAAACAGCACGCTGTTGATTGAAAGCTGTCTTTCTTCTCTGCACTGTTCTTTATCCCTTTGCTTATACATGAACAGATGCGTGATGTAAATATGATGCAATGTTTACTTGTGGTGGATTTCTCGGTTTGTTTTTGTCAGAGCGCGCCAGTCTCGTGTTTTGATGCCTTGAAGCCGTTGACATTGTCTGTAAGTCGTCTGTCATTAGAATCCATCAGCAAGTTTTTGATCTGTAAGACCCAATTCTACATGAGCCCACATGCACCTCTTGTTGCGTTATTACATAATTCCACTTTGATTTATTATACCACCTTTCTGTCTGTCATGAAAGCCTAATCCTTTTGAAAATTTGTTTTTTATATCATGGTGAATTGGGTTTTTGGTTGGAATAACCCCTCTGCACTGCCACGAAGGTCATAAAATGTCATTTAGCAGCTGTCATTTTTAGAGGTGTATTGACCGGACGGATCTGATTTAGTTTGCGGTCATAGCCATAAAACATATGTAACAGCTCTGATCCCTTTAATATTTACGGCTGAAAAGCTGGAAAGCTATTTTACAGAGGCACAGACACAATGGCCAAGCAATTTACCCTGCCATGGCAGTCCCGTCGTGTCCCTGCATATTTATTTTCAATTCAGCCGTGGACTCAGATCGCTGCCAGCTGCAATAAGGTGTTTTACACTTACTGTTGCATTGTCCTTTCCTAGCATGCAGCACAGCAAAGCAAATCAGAGGAAAGAGCAACATTTGAGAGCTGGCCGTTTTTATGCTGTTTTGGCTTATGTTACTATGTCACACGCTCCAAATAATGAGATGACTAGGTACAGCATGACAGAAAGCAGGATTAGCCTGGCCCATGCTCTTCTATGGCTCTGACCATCGTTGTTGTTGTCTCTGCCACATGAACGGGGAAATAGTGGACCATTGTGACCAAAGGGCGCCCAGTCGGACACTGTTGTTGTCAGCTGTTCTCAAATTGCAATTTATCCAGGAAAAAAAGAGCCAGTAAATGGACCCAGTGCAGCTGAGAGGCTGTTGTTTTAATTGATTCATTTGTGTGGTAGCGTGTGTTTCAGAGCGGAACTCGAGCAGAACAAAGTGCCTCCTGACATAATGTGACCCAATATGCAGCACCCGCTCCGTTCCCAGAAATCATGGCTATTGTAGTCACGAAGAGGGGATTTCATTAAAATTACTGTCCTTAAGGCCCTTCTGTGCAAAATCGCATGTTTAGCGCAGCGTTGTTCAGAAAAGATACTTGCACTGAAACCCAAACAGTCAAATCTGTCATACAATGATCTGATGGCACAATATGAGTCAATTACTCATCGTTTTTGAATGCCATGGCTCTGTTTCAACATCTTAAATCACCAGGCCTTCATGTTTTGGAGACAAGACAGACCCATCACAAAAGAAACGTCGCTCAAACTAATGCAGTGCTTTCCATCATCACCTCCTTAAAAAGGTGTCATTTTCTTTCTTTTCTTTTGTAAATGTGCATTGTTGTCAGTTGTCCATGAGCACTTCTTCTATATCCTTTCCCAAATTACTAGGCCAGCATGACAGACAACAAGTTAGTCACAGTCTGGGAAGTTCTTGATATGCCTGAAGAGGTCCTGTGTCTTCCAGATAAAGATCTTCCGTTTGAGACAGATTTCTGGGATAGTAATATGTTTGTTGACTGCAGCTGCTTGTGTTTTGTCTAAACTGCAGATGTTATTTTTTATATGCATCATTTTTGTCTGGTTTATGTCTAAGCAGAACTAGCAGCTTCTAGCATTTATAGTTCAGCTTGTTTAGTCCTCTTATATGGGTTGGTTGGTAGAAGAGCCTTAAGAGCACATTTAACTCAGGCATTGATAGATAGACACCGCACCTGTTACAGCACCTCAAACTAACAAAAAGTAATCAATACTACAAAAAATGACTATCAATACAAACGACAATGAATTAAAAATGATATCTGTTGTTTTTATTCTGTTACACACGCTGTGCTACACTAAATGCAAAAAATAGCATTTAATATTCTCTCTTAGTGAAGAAATATGCAGTCTGTTAGTGATGTAGAAGTATTGCCATTATCCTCACAATATGTACAGAAAAGAATATTGTGCCATAATTTACAATGATAACGAGAAATAGCGCTATATTGCCCAGCTGCTTACAATATTGCATGCAATTTCTGAATTTTGACAGTTCAGGGTCAGAGTGTCTTTGCTGAAAATATAAAACATTGATCACTTTTTCCAACGCTTACTCACATTCGCTTATGGGCAAATTCTCCAAATCGATAAAACAGCAGATAACACTGTGTATCTAACTGCTTATTGATAGTATATTCAGTATCCAACTGGAATCTTAATAATACATGCTGCAGGTAATTTTAGCACAGTGTGGTAATTGTAATACAGGCTAATCTTTAGAAATAAAGATTGCTGGGATCATATGCCCTCTGTCTGAATGTGTTAGCCAGTCCCAGCAGTGTGGAAGTGTCATGCATTATGAATGAGTTTCCCCTCTACAAGCTGATAATTAATTTCAGGAACACAAACACAATAGAGCTCAGGAATAGGTCTTGCTGAGTCCAGCTCTTGTGCGTCGCCTGTTTTCTCACCCTGCTGCCATGGCGCTCTAGTGGTGCCGTAAGAGCTGGGATAGAGACTCTCTGCAAGTACTTGGTGTGTTTACCATTTTAGCAGGAACATATGGAGCTTTTCAGGCCTTCATTCACTATTCATGCTTGATCCGCCATAATGTCCCCGAGAGGAACCACTTGGTGAATGGGAGACAGGTCCTGGATTATGTTGTTACGAAGCCCATCAACGTGACATGGCTGTACTTCCATACCACTGCACTCATGCTCAGGACTAGACTGACTGCCATAATGTGTCCCTGGGAAGCTTTCACGCCGCTTCCCGTCCTGAAGCTATCCTCCACTAGAGAGCAGACTGTTTGCACATGTCACATCACTGAGCATTTCCTGAAAAATAAGACTTAATTGGATTTTCTGCCGGTGTTGATTTACGTCACACCACTTTCAGAAACAAGCACCGGGCGTACCAATATCCATAAAACTAATGCAAGTCAAGTGCCCCACTAACATAATCAATTCCGTACTGAAACAAATACCGGTCTCTAACCTTTCTATCTGCAGGGTTAAATCAGCAGAAAGTGAGAAGCGAGAGGACACACAGACAGTTTCGCTTACAGGGCCGCTGACCCTGGGCCCAGGCCACATGCTCAGACTCGGCTGTGTCATCTGCTGCTCCTGCTGCCTACAGCACGCGCTCGCCCAACAGGAAATGGTCTTCTCAGCTGCCTAACTGTTTAGTGACATTCAGCCTCGTATCCATGGAGACCCAAATGGTCAGCTCAGTCTTTCCTACGAGTGGTAGTGGGCAATCTGTGAATTTTTCAAACTCGCCTATGAATGCATACTAATGCATAAGTCCTTAATGCATACTCAAAGATATGCTTCAGCGTTTGCCATTTGGCTTTTATTCAAAATGTGTTTCAAACAAATTGCTGTGTGTGCGTTACAGATGTGAAACTGGATTGAAAAAGACTGGAGTTTTCCTTTAAAGAGCAGCCATTCGCTCTTCCGTCCCACCGCGCTTTTAAAAGGTGTCAGCTCTGAAGAAATTAGCGCACGTCACGAAACGGGGCTTTTGCGCAACAGCGCAAATGTTTTCGGCCCGTCCAACCACCCATCCAGCAGCTCTTGTTCAGCATATGCACTGAGAGCACAAAACCTAGTTCATTTATCACCAGCCACTCCACACCAAGGCTGGCGGCAGCTCCGAGGCCGCCCTGGCTCCGGGCTGATGGAAGTGTGGAGAAGGAGCGTATGAGTCTAATTGGCCGTGCTGCTGAGGAGGTGGAGGCGGGCGAGAGGTCAGGAGTTTCCAGCAGCAGCTGAGGGAGGCTCCCGCTGTGGCTGTTAAGAGCCAGCTGCCAGCATGCGTTGTTTTTGTGTGTGTGTGTGTGTGTGTGTATGTGCGTTTCTCATGATCTCACCTGGCCCTGGGACTCATCAGCACCGTCATCCACCCTGACCCTCGGGCCGCGTCCTCTGGGACTGATAAAAGCAGAGGCAGGGAGGGGCACCTCTGAACATGATGTATTGGGACACACACATACACGCACACACCTTCCCTGGAAAATTGCACATGCATTAAGGCAACCACTATGCTGTATTGCTCCCAGTGTTTTAAGAAATCCTAAGGAGCGTTATACCACAGAGACCAATTCACAGTGTTGCTGAACACATACTGAGCATTCGCACTTCTGTTGAAGGATACTCTATATGCACACAATATATGTCTAAGCGGAGAATAGCATATCTTTAATGGTATTAAAAGAAGCAGACACCGATCTTCATTCCTCCATCCTAGAGGACAAGATAGGTTTCTGCAACATGACTAAAGGCTTGTCAAACTTTAATTAGCCGTGACAACTAAATGCTCAGCAGTCTCAGGCTTGCACAATGGAGACATCAGCGGTGGCAGAATTTCTGTATTTCAGCCAAACACTCTCTCTTCTTGACTCATTTATGATGATCGTAGCAGGCACCAAACCAAACAGCGCTGCATCTTTAAATAAATATGTACACCTAACCTCAGCGCACCTTCAGTATGTTTGCTTTTCAGACTCTCAGTGGAGGGATCTTAGAGCCTGTTAGATCCCTACTGTGCGAGTGCCAGGCTCTCTACAGAGGTGCAGTCAGTACAGCAGGTACAAGAGAAGGAGGAGGAGGAGGAGGATGGATGCAGGGCGAAGCTGTTTCGCCATACCCCATCCCAGCACATGGCTGACACCTTCTGGCTTCGCCATTCTCCTCGGCAGAGCGAGGAAAGTGCACTCCCACTCACTCCAACAGATCCAGCCGAGCTGGATTAGAGTGCCGCCGAAAAACCCACTCCACATACTGCATAATCCATGAATTCAAACAAGCCATATGTGTTTATCTATAGCTTGTGGTGTGTGGTGTTAAAACGCTTTTTGATTGAGCGGTTGCTACAAAACAAGCTCATCTCGTTTAATCTTGATTAAGCAAATGAGCAAACAAGGAGAGTGTTGAAACTGTTTATTTCAAGCAGAAACACTTGGAGGCGTAAGGCTCTGTTAAGACTAAGGACAGCGCTTATTTGTTCGGGAGTTTTTTTCTATGTTGATTTGAATAAACCAGCTGAGGCATCACACACTTTGGGACCATAATAACATGCTTATCGTTGTGTTCTATGTTGTGTGTAGTTGTAGGTAGCTGTCTAAGTTATGTTTATTTCTCAGCATTGATCTGACTATGGTCAGGAGGAGGTTGCTTAATTTGACTTCAAGAGGAACCAAAATCAGGAGAAGCCACATGCTATCACCATGTCACGCATACGCTGAATTGTTAAAATTGGTGGGCACTCCTGCTAAGTGGGTTTGGATGTTTCAGCCATACTTATCTGCCCTGGTCAGCTGGAAATGCTTTTTTTGTGAACTATAAGCATCTTGAAAAACCAACAGCCCAGCCACAAAGCAGTAGACCACACGAACTCAGAGAGCGGGACCACCAAGTGCTGATGTGCATTCCACATAAATATTCCCTATCTTCTGTTGTACCACTCTCTACAAGGTTCCAGACTGTCTCTGGAAGCAACATCAGCACAATAGCTGTTTTAGGAGCTTCATGAATTAGTTTTATATGGGTGAGCAGCAAACTGGAACCATGATTGTAAGCAAGACCTTCTCTGACTTTACAAGTTCATTTAGGTGTGATGATCAATTGTCCACGTACTTTTGGCCATATAGTGTATTGTCATATCACTTTTCAACAAGGTTATTTTTTTTCCATCTGGGTTTTCACCTTAGCTGTGATCTGATTGGTCTAATAGGCTAATGAAGAAATGTTTGATTTGGTCAATGATTGAACTAGTTTCTGCCAGTTTTTGCATTCTGATGAATAAAAGTTTAGTATCAGTGCTTTTTTAAAAGCATAACATTCTGACCAGTGTAACATAGTGTTATATGAAAAGTTATATGGGTAAGACTGCTGGTCTCATTTTTACTGACTGGGATTCAGTACCCTGTTTGTTCAAGCCTGCCATCTTATACCAATAAGAATCTTTTGGCCAAACTCCTAAAGCTAGATTCACCTGACTGTAATAGGATAAGATAAGATAAACCTTTATAAGTCCCACAAGTGAGAGATTTTAAAAGTTAAGAGCAGCAAAAATTAAGGAAATAATAGAATAGAATAAAAAACTATATCAACAGTACAGTATAAAATGTACACTATACAATCTAGAAATATAAATGTTGGGTGTGTCCGAAATCGCGCACTTACCTCAGTGCACTGAAGTGTAGTGCGTAGTGCGCACTGCGCACTTCCTTC
>JBBPCY010000032.1:5718815-5736293 GCA_037974405.1 Brachyalestes nurse | reverse complement strand
GTGCACCATCCGGGTACTTTCAGTGCACTGAATTTTAGCTTAGTTGTCAGTGTGAACGCACTACGCACTAAACTCGCACACTAAAAGTGCGCAAGTGCGCGATTTCGGACACACCCATGGACATGTGTATTGTAAAATATATACATATATGCATATGTAAACTAAATGTAGGCAAGTTGTATGCATGTACACAATGAGTATATGTGTGTATATATACAGAGTGGATATATAAGTAAATATAAGAACACTGTAGATACATACACACACACACACACACACATACAGGTACACCATGGAGTAACAGGCATTGCCAATAACAGTAGAAATGCACCAGAAAAATTGCACATTTAAAATGTTGTCATTTAAACAATGTCTTTTGATTAAAAGCTTGATTAAGTCCCTCTGAATAAAAAGCATCATCCAAATTCTTCAAATGTAACATGAGCAGGGGTTGATGAAAAAACAGCGTGCTTAAACGGAGCCTTTATAATAATCTCAGGGAAGCGTTTGCTGAAGATAGATGTGAGGTGGCGGTTAAAGCAGTTGGCCCTGGCCAGTGTGATACTAACCCTCTTCCATCAGTTCTCCTACAGTAGCCTTTTATCTTTAAGCACTGACAACTGAGCATGCTGCTCTGCATGCCTAACTCAAGACAGGTGAAAGTAGGCTCATCACACACACACACACACACACACACAAGCTGGCTGCTCTCCCCACATACAGTTTAACCTGCCTTGGAACCTACTCTGTTACATGTGACGTCCAGTGTTGAATGGAAATAGTATGCAAAGGGATGGGGATGAGCAGTATGTTTGTCAGTCATGTCAAAACAGCCCCTAATCCGATCAATCCCCATAGAGTGTTATTGACCAGACTGCACAAAGCAAAAGATGGTTTTAGAAGTACGTTTGAAACCTATTTTAAAGAAAATGGTCATGTTGTGGTAGATCATCCCATTATGGGCTTATTTTTTCGTGGAGCGGGTATAATGATGTGAACCACATTTCCATTTAATCAGCACTGAGTCCCTATTCCCTTTTTTGTGTTATTACAGTATTTGCAGTAGCCTCTGTACTTCTCTTTATTTGACATGATGAAAGCTCCATGGTCAGTTCATTTTGTTTCATTTGTTCATTTTGTTCAGTGCCATTTGCACAGTCTGCTGGGTTTATGTACATAAACAAAGCAAAGCTCACACGTTCAGGAACTTTGTGTGCACTGCAAATATTGTTTGCACTACTGTTGGGAGAAAAAGGAGAAGAAAAAAATATATATAAATATCAAAGGCTTGTTCCCTTAAACACAAATAGAATGGCACAAATGGAACAACAAGATCTTGGCATTTCAACATACAGATTCAGTAAAGCAGTCAAAGACTACGGAGAACAACAATGCCTTTCTTCCCACCCTCACCCTCGGAGGAAATACCAAACATTACAGCCGCTTATAAATAGAAGCCTATGACTTTCAATGGCCCAATGCAGGATGAGGAACACATCTGAGGGGGTCTTTGGAAAGCTGCCAACCTCTCTCTCTCTCACTCTGCATCCCCATTCTCCTTCTGTCACCCTCTGCCCTCCTTCTGCATGGCTTCGCAGCCTTGTAACACCTCACAAACAGCTGTTAATTTATTAATACAAAGCGTTGCTCTGGTGAAGGTGTTCATGACGGAGCTTCAATGGGAAGACATGTGCAGACATTGACTCTAGTGAGCCCTGGAGTTACACATACCCCAGAACATTCTGCAAGTGCCCTGCACTTCTACAGAGTGTGTGTCCGCCCTGCACGATATGGACAAAATACTGCCAATCAACCTTTACAGAAAATGGGCATACATTGAGTTACAGTGTGGCTGAGTAATATAGAGACTGAGACACAATCAAACAGTTACAAATTACTTCATGTTACACACATTTGACTCCACACGTTAATATGCAACGATTTTGCCTTTTTTAGTAAGGAAAGCCACTTAAAGCTGTATCTTTTCTAAACCATTGTAAAATACAGCCTCTCATGACTTATTGCTCTTGAATGTCACAAGAAAGATATAAAAATGTGTGTGTGTGTGTGTGTGTGTGTGTGTGTGTATTTACATATCTTATTGCATGAACACTGGGGAATCAGTATAATATAATATTTATGTTGGCTATAAATTGGCCTATGTTGTTTTGACCATAATATTTCACCTTTGTTGCACTACATGAACAGCTTAATTTATCACTCACTCACTGAAACACTAAACTCAGAGCTCACAGTAAAGAACACTTTGATTGGTTAGAGGACTCATTTTATGGTCACAAATGAAGTATTGTGTGGTCCTAGTGTGTGTTGCATAGGCATTTGCATATGTGACCATCCCTGGACTTCCCCTCACACACACACTGTCATTCCCAGAGTCAGTGGAAGTGCGGTGAGCTCCAGGACCTACCAGGCCATTAGTGCCGAGATCTGACTCAGATGCCTTTTTAAACATTGAATTAAGCTTTTCATGCTCATTTTCCCTTTCCAGAACTGCTATTTTAATGTGGTGGGTTAAGTTCAAGGTTGGTTTTTGAAGCATAATGAGAGGCTGGAGGGAGATGCAGGGGGGGAAATGAGATATCTAAAAATCTCTCATCAGTATGACAACTTTTATTAAACACACACTGCACTGTGCTACTGTGCTTGGCTGTTATCCAGCATGTAAAAGATAGAATCTCTGCCTCAGTTCAGTGGCACCTCGAACAAAGGCCTCTGTGAAAGGACTGTTAGACATTCGAGAGGTAGAGAGAGTGCAGGAGCTTTGGTGATGAAGCTGTTTCTGGTTTCCAGTGGAAGAAAAGGAACTGACTGATGGATGCAAAGTCGAATTCAACCAGTCACAGACGTGCAAATAAAGAAAAAAAGACTGTTATATGCTCGGCACACAGTAAACTATAGCCACACATTTGCTTCCCACGTTCTCTATTTGCTCTGAGCAGCGCCTGATCAGAGCTTTTAGAAAGTGCTCTGTGTATTTCTCATTAAGATCCAAGACGTGTCTGTGATTTCATTTTGAGTGCATTATGGTCAAAAGACCATGGTCAAAAATTCATATTAACACATTTACTGAATACGGAAAACCAATCACGCTGTCATTTTTGAGCCGCAGCCCTTTTCAAAAGGTCTGCACGTAATTAGCATATTTATGAGAGTCATGGCGTAGAGGTGTGCCATTACTTTGGTCCTCACTTGTTCCCACTTTTTCCGTCAACACATCATTTTTTCTGTTAGCCAAGTGGAAATGAAACAAGATTGAAAATGAATTTGTGTTTGGAAGTTTGTTTACAGCGAGGCATAACAAAAGGATTTGCTGCAGCTTATGCATTTGTTTACTCCTTCATTGATCAGCTAGTTACTGTCTGTCACTGGAGACTAGTGCCTAAGCGCTCGAGTAGACCTCGTAAATATATGGCTTCAGTCGTTCCCACTTTCCCGGAGATGCAGGATGTAAAGGAAATCATTCACCTCTAAATTGGTGGCTGCGCGTTCCAAGAAATGAAAGTGCCTTAATATCAAAAGCAGGAATGCGGAGCAGAAATCGGCAAAACCTGCCACATCATCCTTTCTGATTGGGAATCGACTCCCCTCGCTCGAAGTGAAACGACAAAATCAAAGTCTATTTATTTTCTCTGAGGCCTAGACCCAAGGTGGCAAAGCTCAATCAGTGTGGAGTTTGATACTCTTTCATTTTGCTGCTCCTCTGAGGCGCCGCCCGTTCCCCTTCATGACTCAATTTCTTCAGCGCTTCTTGTGAAGCGATGGACACAGTGATAATGAGGGAGGCGGTTTTGTGTCTGCTTCGCACGTTTGTGTCTGTTCTCAGAAAGCCAGGAAAGAAGTGGATGCCGGTCGACGGTCTGCATCAGGGACATCCGGCCAATCCCGGGTCGCTCTCAGCAACGCTCAGCTCTTTTTCTCCAACCTGCTCCTCTATATGCTGTACTAAATATCTTATAAGCTTTTGCGCTGCATTTTATATCCTGGTTTTGTTCTCACCAGAGCAAATGCACATCAATAATGGAAGTGCTTCGGGGTGAGCAAGAGAGAGTGTGTCGGCGCTATGTTGTGCTCAGGCACGATAAGACAGCGCTGAGGCTAAGAGCATTAGGGAAATGACAGGACGTTTGAAGGTCTTAACTTCATTGTGTTGAGCAAAGGTGCGGTCGGCAGACTCGTCAGCAATAGGTGTATAAAATGATGAACAGAATTTGTCTTTATTGTGTAAACCCAAGGAACTGTGTCGCCATGTGATGCTCCTATTTGAAGTTTGAGGATCCATGCTATAAGCCGCGAAACGAGCGAGGCTTTTCAAGCTATGTCACTTTTTTCTGATGCGTATTACCTAAAATCTCATTTTCCACTTACCCAAAATGTACTTGATTATCTAAGACATGTTTAGTGTCCGAATTTTGCTTATTTATTATAGAACTGCAGCCCGCTCAAACTGTATCTTTATTAAGGTCACACAGACCAGTCTTTGTGTTTCAGGACACAGTGTGTACTGTAAAAGAACAAAAACTGCTATGGGCAGCCATTTCAGACAATCGGGCTGGTGTTCACAAAGCAGTCATGAGGAGGACTGATCTTGAACCAGATTCCTCCACGTTTATGAGATTAGCACTTTGTGTAAACAAACCATGTTGTACGCAATACTTCTGATGGAGTTTTGGTTTAGTATTTTAATGAAAATGATTTTTTTTGCCTTGGGTGACTATTGCGTTTTAGTGCTCCAGTTCTACACCAAAGCTTCTAACCATAAATTCCATTGTGTAACTTTAACTAACATATGCAAGTCTTTCAGAAGACTTAGAAATCATATTTTTGAGATTCAACTAATGTTCAAGGCTATTTAAAATCAAAAGAGTTTTTCAACTTGATAGATATCCATTTCTTTGTGTTACCTGCGACACTTTTATGTTTTGACACCTGGTTGATGTTTTTCGTGAATCATTTTTCCACAAGTGCATGATTCAGCATGCAAGGGGGCCTCTATATTGATGGAGTCCAACTTTTTTGGTCTTGCACGGAAATGCTGTTGCCTAACTCTGCAGGACTAAATGTGGCTTCTTGCACCGTGGCACCCATCGCTTCACAGTCCCATTGTTCGCGTATGACAGAGCAGCAGATGGGCTTTGACCTGGATCTTGCCGTGCTGTACGTAAAGGTTACCCGGCCGTGTTTGTGTAGGGCACATGCCAAAGAGCAAGGCCCACTGCACTCCTGCCCTTCCAAACCCAGGCAGGACTGAAACGCAACCACTGGGGTACATTACTGTTTACATTCTATGAATAGAAATTACATGTTTGTGTAAGGCAGGCCAGTTTTAAAGTGAGGATGTGGAAAAAGCTGAATGCGGGCCAGTGTCCGCACTGGCCTCAGACCGTTTTCCCCTTTGACAGCGATAAAATGTATGATTGGTCTTTTCTTTGCATGTTCTTTGTTTATTTTTATTTTTGAGGAGTTTTCTTTTTTCACTTTGGATTTTATATAATTGAACTGCTTCATCAAAACAGAGTTGATGAGGATGGCGTCAGAAGTGTGGTTTCTTTTGGCCTTACAGTACCATCAGGGCTTTCGCCATTAAAATGTCCACTATAATCATCTGCCTCAACTTCTCTATTTAAGTCTCATCATAAAAATGAATAGATTCTAAAAAGCAGCACCACTTGTTTGGAGGTTGACCACTCTATGTTTGGTGCTGGCTAATGAGGTAGGAGGCTAGGCTAGGAGTTACTCTTCCAATGTGCCTGTAGAAAAAAGCCAGTGACTGTATGGTCAAGCCACCACCAGGCCAACCACACACTTGTATGGTCTCACGCTAGCAGTGACTGAGAACTGCCTGAACATGTACGTTTCCCACAGGCTCCCCAGAGAAAGAGCAAATAAATAGCCTATTTAAACAATATTTCAATCTATTAGGGCCGTTTCACCCCGCAGGCTCAACTCTGACACAGCCATTTGCTTCAGAATGCTTATTTAATTAGTTGTAACTTGTTTCAGTTCCACATGAAGTAGCCAGTGGAATAATCCTGTAATTTGTAATTAACACCCATAGCCTTTAGTTTTCATCAGATATTTGGAGAATGCTTGCGGCATACCAACTTCTCCAGTCGTGGCCTGAACTCTCGCGAACCCGCACCTGTCTTTTGTTCACGTTAATCATGTTGGCAATCTGTGTAGCACACATCGATTAATCTGGTTCGCATGTGGGATGCGTGTAGTAGAAAGCACTCCTAATTGATCCAAGCATATCAATGCTTTGTGTTGGTGTTCTGAGACGTTTGCAGCCTTTTTCCATCCGGCAGTGCTTAGCAGCGGTGAGCTCATCAGGGGAAGTGTTTAGTTCAAGCATGCAGTGCTAGAATGAGCTACAGTCCCAGTGAGACTGCCCCCGCCTCAAACACACTTGCTTGCTTTGTTACTCCACCACACTCTCCTGGGAGCAGACTGTGAAAACACAACCCACACTTAAGGCATGTTAAGGTAATACAGAAAGGTCTTAGGCAACTTATCATTGGATTATTGCGAGAACTGTGTATCAGGGCCTGTACCTGGTACGGTCCGGTAATCATTAATCATTAGTGTCATTAATGTGTCGCCTGCGCTGTGCTCCCTCTCTGCTTGCGGAGCTGCCTGTCTGTCGGCCGCTCGCCACAGTTCCAGAGGTGATAAGCCGGGAACAGGCCTGTCTGGCTCATGTCCAAAAAGCGGGGCTGGGACATCCCCAAAGCCCTCATCGCGTGCTCTAAATCGATGGCTCCTTCTGCATGAGCAGCATGGATTGTAGCACAGTTCTACCACCTCTGTCCCTGGTCCAGGGGCTGGGCTGTGGCTGCCTGCCTGGCCAGGCGTGCTTCGAGGCTGCCGGGAGCCGGTGGCCAGCTGCAGACTGACAGGAGATGAATGGCTCTATTAGAGCGTCTGACCCACCGGCCCACCTAGTGCCGCAGCCATCCTCACCTACATGCCACTTCTCACAGACTCCAAGCCCTGCAGACATTAAGGATGCATGCTTGTCTAGAGCGGCCTAAATTGCATCATCAGGTATGCAGGTCAGCGATATATTTCCAGGACATAAATTAGTCTTCAAGTAGTCAAGTAGGATAATACAGAATATATGCGATAGTAAAATTTGACTATACGTTATACAAAATGCCATAATAAATACATTTCCAAACATTTGCTACTAAATTACATTACTGTACCATTACTGTAAGTGGGCAGAGCTACATACAGTAGCTAAGCTAAGCTAAGTCTTAGAAAAGTGAGTGTTAAATTCAAGCACATTGTGAGCACATACTGTGCATCAAGACACTGCATCAGTGTTCATATGTACATTTGGCCCATATTATAGCAATGACTTGAATATGCCCTTAAAAAGACCCTCACCCACTGTCAGGGATTTCACCAGTCACCATACAAATAACCCACTGTTCCCACTAACAGTGCATTTACATTTTTTATTAAAGGCTTCATACAGTAGTCTGTAAATGCACAAAAATCATAATTTGCTTAAATATGAATAATATATACTGCCATACCCAGCATATGTAATGTGTCATAGGTTAATGTTACCATAAAAATGTTTTCAAAAGTATAAAGAATATAAAGCACAATGCAATATTTGATACGTCAAAGTGGCACATCTATTTAGACTAGTTTCTTAGCAGCATAGAAACACAGAGCAAAAGCTGTGCTTTGCAGTGACACGATTAATAACAAAAGACCTGTGTCCACATGTCTTTAGAAGTACTCTGTAGTAACTCAGCACCTCTTAAGTAAGGTGTTGGTGTCATCACTGTATAAACATAATTCAAGGAAAAGCTGTTGTGCAAGTAATTCCACAAACGAATTGTCCCTATTGTTTAAACAAAGCTAATTGTCGTTGTTCCAGAAATGCCATGTTTCTTGGTGACGCATGCGTTTTGTTTTTGCAGTGGGAGTGAGCACAGTTGTGGCAAGCACAGTTCCCTGAGGGTTTACAGTACCTTTAAATAAAGACCCACAGACAGACTGACTCAAAGAACAGCAGCCAAGCCAACACAATTGTCCGTTTCCCAACAACTTTCATTCCTCTCAGAGTCTGAAACTGTGGCCAAGTGATCTCATCAGAGAACAAACTCCTCACACTTTTACTCTTTATTCCTTTTGATTTAAATTCACTCGTTTTTTTTAATTTCTTTTCTTTTTATGGTCCGGCCTAGTGCTTTTCCTGTCTGTATTAAAATTCAGATGAAAACTTTTAGGTGCAGAACGCTTCTGCAGTTGTGCCTGAGATTGAACTGAAAGGATGAAAGGATCAGGCTTAATCTGCGGAATGAAGGATCAAATGTAGCAGGCTCCACAGCGTGTGAGTGTGTATGTATGTATGTATGCGTGTGTGTCAGTTTGTCCGTGAGCAAGAGCAGATGCTGGCTGTCTAAATGGAGTACTTCATTATAGTCAGATTATGTGAGACAGCCTTTTTACTCATTTTGGGTAAAATTGTTGTTTCTTTTTTCGCTAAATTTTCTCTTGACCCCAAACGAACTGTTCTCCTGTTCTTTTACCAGTGAAGAGTAGAGAGATTTAAATGATCCTGTCTCTTATTAAAATGAGCCATAATGTATATCATGTAAAGAAATGTGAGATTTACTTTGAATGTCTGTGGTCAGATTTTGCAACTGACCTTCTTGCTTGAAGTGAGGTCATGCAGGTCATCTGTCTCTGGTCCCACTCTCGATCTCCCTGCCTTATCTGATTGAGATAATTGTGTTTTTGACTGGCCAGAGATTCCAAATGATTGAGGAAGGAGAAAATCCTTCTTGCATGGACCAGTAAATACTGCGAGCATCTGATAGGACAGTGAAGAAGGTGAAGGTTATACAAAGACACTGCCCCTTATCACCATGTTACTTGCATGAGTGGATCTAGGATGCTCTTACGTTTCTATAAAGGTAAAGGGGCATTCTGGCCTAAAACTAGAGGGTGTGTTATTTGTCATATTTTGTATTATTCTGTAATGCAGTGTTGTGGACCTCAGCCACATCGGTTTGACAGAATTCATAATTTTACATAGTTTCATTCACCACTGCTCATTTACCATTGTTCTCTGATTGCAGTACTTACATTTTCCGTATTTGTCATAGAACAGTTCTGAGTGCTTGTGGTACCAGTCCTCGCTACTAGACTAAATCGAACTATAGGCTGCACAATACAACATAAATTAGCATTAGTGCTTTTTTAGTTCAACATCATGAAGGAAATACATTTATTTATCACAAAATTACAAAAAAGAATCTAAGTTGAGGTACCTAGATGGCCAGAATATGCCGGATAACCAGGTAACTCTTTTTTAGCAGCTTTAGTTTTTAGTTTTTTCAAATCAAATTATGATGTTGCTATAGTTGTCTGACTGCAATAAGATGTTTGGCATCATAGCAGTAACGTTGCCTATCTGTCTTGTTCATTTACCAGATAAAAGAACCACATAATATATCAGTAATCCGACTGGTAGTATCCAGAACACCTTCCACCTTCAAAATGTATAATCAGAAAGGAGTTCTCCTGGTCTTTTAAATGGAAATTCTGGCTTAGGAGATGTCCATACCACTGACATGAGAGAGCATGTTTACACATTTTTTATTTAGGCCTATATCCCTTCAAACTTCAACACTACTGAATCAAAGCAAGTTGCGTCACATACACTAGCTTTGACATGGAGTCTAGTCACCATAATGTGTAAATTATAACTTAGTAAACACTTTACTTTACTTATAAGCCCCATGGGCTTTTATATCATCAGCTTCAAGCAGCGCTTTGAACCCCTGGACGAGTGGTGCTATAAAAAATTCAGCGAGGTTAATTCAGTCTTGGTCAATAGAGGTTTGACATGTGAAACCCCTGTTCAAAAAGTGTGATGATGAGATTTTAAAGCTATTAGCAGTTGGCATGCATTAGGGCAGTGTGGTTGCAGAATTTGTTTTGTTCTTCATGTCTTGTGCCCCATCCCACTGGCGACACAGTGGAAATCGTTCAAAGGGATTGTGTTTTGAGGTCCAAATCAATAGGAAGCCACATGGCTTAACAGAGACTCAGGGGAAGAGAGGTGTGAGTTTCATGCAAGAGTGAGAAATATTAATAAAATCGTATTAACAAGGTTCACCAGCTTTAATTCCCAAGCTAACTTCCTTGTGTAGAAGATAGAGCAGGTTAAATGCTGCGTGTGGCAGAGTGTGTGGAGGGTAGCAGGTCGTATGAGTGTGTGTGCTACAAGTTTTATAAGTCTCTTCTCACCCATAATAAGTGGCTTCACAATGCATCATAAAAATTGGATTAACAGTTTTTCCTTGTGTTGCTTGCAGTAAACCTGCCACTGTTTTTACCTTTTATTTTCAATTTTTTCCCATAATCTGTGAAGCACAGTGCATAAATGCAGCATCAGTAAAAAGGTGCTGCACCGAGAGCAACGTGTTGGCACTTATCTGGCCACAAGGCTCTCTTCCCTCTACCCAGCGAGGCTGCTTTAGGTATTTTTTACCTGAGTTGTTTTGAAAAGGTTACCATAATGAAGCACAGTACCACTTAATATATATAAAAACCCTTTCTGGCAGCAATTTGACGTCTGAATTTGGATGTTCTTAAAAAGTGATTCTGGTGACTTTGCAATAAAGCATGCATCTTTACTGTCATTTTGCATCAGGGGCGTCAGAAGCATTTTTAATGTGAGGGGGACGCATCGGTCTATGTGCGGGGGCGGGGTTTGGGTGGGGGCGGGATTGCTGCGTGCGTGCAAAGTCTCGTCCTTTTAGGGGGTGGGGGTGTTTGGAAACCACTGTTGAATCTTGGATCTTTCTCGAAAGAATCCACTCTACTTAATCAATAGGAGAATACACACACCACTGGAAATCCGCTCCGGGTTTGCCTCCAACTCGCCACATGCAAGTGAAGTGAATCGTCAGTGCACAGACAGACTGCACGGATTTCCAGTGGTGTGTGTATTCTTCTATCGATTAGATGGAGAGGATTCTTTCGCGAAAGATTCAAGCTTGAACAGCGCTAGGTGAACTAATTATTTATGTTAAATGTGGGGTGTCCAAACAAATAATTATGAAATGTGAGGGGGACACGACTCCTTCAGATTGAATGGAGGTGACGCCCATGCAGTACAGATATTTAGGGTTTTTACAATAAAAATATGTATTTTTAGGCTTTTTTTTTCTTCCACATCACAAATTCGCAGTTTTTCCCACTATTCGCAGGTGCTCTTGGAAAGCAGCCCCCGCAAATATCAGTGGTTTACTGGTTTACTGTCTGTGTATATATATATATATATAATTTTTTTTTAGCAACATGAATTTTTAAAGCATGACAAGCCTATTAACCTATGCATGTGCAGCCCCCTCTCTTTAACACCAGATTTTGCTCTTGTTTGAGTAATTTTGATAACTGCACACTGCAGAAGTGCAAAAAGTACAAAAAGAAGTTTGGAGTGCCTCAGTCCTGCATTCTGACCTTAAATCAAATCTGCAAGAATCTGTGATGGCTGCTCCACTTTGGAAATGGACTTTATTTATAGCTTTTGGTCCGTCCCTTCGTTGAAAGCCTTGTTCTCTTTTGAAATCCATTGGTGCAGAGTATGGCTTAATACATAATTCCTCAGTACTGCATTAAAAGTAGTACTCAATATCCAGACATACTGTTAAATGTTTATAAGGGGATTACAGCTGTGTCAGGCTACCTTAAGAGCCTTGTTTCATTATTAAGGCATCATTCATGAAGAATCTCAATCTGTATTCAGAGAATATTCCTTCTCTTCACAGTTTGGACGAATACGTATTGAAAGTAGGGCTTTGCTTTCAGCAGGTATTCTACAGGTGCGAGGATACGCTTTTCTTTTGGCGGAGCGGAGGGGGGTCATGAGGGAGTTGAAAGAATTTAAAGAATATTTCTGGTGGAGACAAAACAAAATAGGCAATGTTTACTTACTGTAAGCAATTGACAGCCTCTGAATAGCTGTTTCTCTATTGAAATCCTGTTTCCCACACGGTAAAATTCACCACAATGAGTTTATTCCTAACTTACACAGGGGGGTTCTGTCAGGCATTGAAAAAAAGAAGAAAAAGAAAACAGGCAAATGCATGAAAAAAAGAGTAGACGACTAAGAAGGCAAAGCCGAAGATCTGCAGAGCGGATCAGTGTGAACTACAGACTGCTGGGTAAATGAATAAATACGCACATTTAAAATCAAAGCTTAGGTTCACTTGAAACTACTGCCAGATCAACATAGTTCTTGGGGCTAGGAAGGCTGCCAATGCACACACACCCCATGAGGCTGTTGTGTCGTTAAAAAACAAGCCGCACACAGCACCATTCTCTCCCTCCTACTAAGTACAACACAAAATCGGCACCCATGCCAGCTATCGTGTGGGGGCATTGCCAGGCGTGGACAAACTCTGAGCTGAAGTGTTTTATGATAAATGACTCCTCCCAAAACATGCTGTCTTAGCAAGAAACACCAGAAAATGGTTCTTAGATCTCTTACTCCGCGCCATGAATTATTAAACCAGCTTGCCAATATTGTGAAAGTATTACATTTCTACCATATGCTGGAAGATGCAGAGAAATGTTCAACTCGGCTTTCTATTCTGAAAGCCTTATACCCATTACTGACTGCTCCTGTTACTTCCTTTGTACTTCAGGGACAATGGCTGTAAATTGCTTGATGGACGACACATAACACTGGTTGATAGTCAAGTGTTATAACTTTCATCACCCCCCAAGTTAAGACCTGTGGTGCAAACAAAGGTCTCGGTTTTCTTCCCAGTGAAACGGTCATTTGCAATTTTCGCCATATAGAATTTCCCCTTCCTCGAAAAAACACAAGTATACTCTTAACAGTGGAAATGTACACCCATCAAGAAGTAAGTGCCACTGTTCAAAGCGAAAATGATTGCTTCTGATTGTGTATACAAGTCATATTTTGGTCAGCGCCACATAAAGACCTTCGGCTAAAACCTGTTTCAGCTATTATTCATCAGTGTGAAATGCATCTTTTCCCTCCTTGTCTATAGCACTATCCTGTCAAATGTGTTCCCACTGATTGCACCTGCACTCTAAGCAATAGTCGCATTTCAGGTTATTTCCATCAAACCTGGTTGCTGGTAACTTCACAAGGGTGTTCCTTTGATTCCGACTCCATGTTCTGGGGCAGAAACCAAAAGCAATTTGACTGATCTGTGATGAATAAACAGTGTAATGCTACTTGATACCATTCAGCCAAGTGTCCGGGGTTTGCAATATGTTGCAGACACAATCTCCCAGAGTAGTTTGGGTGTGGAGAAGAATTTTGTGAATGAAACAATGTGGAATGAAAGCTCTCCTGAATTCAAAGCAAAGCAATAGACTTTTGCGTTCATGAACTGCATCTTTTAAATCCTTATGATTTTTAGATATGTGTTGAGGACAAGAAGATGACAAAACCAACTGAATCTCAAGACTATGGGCATCAAAAATACAGGTAGATCTAAATACCTCTTGACAGATAAAAAGCATTTTGAAGCACCGTTTATCTCACTAACAGCAATTTAGTGAGTCAACTCCATGCTGAAAATGCCCCAAACCTATGCACCACTGATTTAGACGCATTATACATTCACTTCTTGAGGAATTAAAAAAAAAACACAGATAACATTATCTCATAGATTCATGCAGTGTCACTGATCGATTCTGTGTTGTTAAATATCACTCTGATTGCTCGCTTTAATAACCTCCCGATATTACGTTTTAGAATGTCAATTATGCAATCGATAAAAAGAAAATTGCCCTAACAGGATATTAAGAGAGATAAGGACGAAACGAGGTTGCCCTCATTACCGGGCAGTTCTGCAGTGTCCCTGCTGGAGCTATAGACGCAGTTAAACGGACTCTGATCAAGTAAAAGGTACGGTTTTATTCCATATTCCCTCAAATGTAAGATAAGGTATATCGGAAATTATCAGAAAAAGTGAAGAAGATAAAGGAACTTGAAAAAACCCTGGTTGGAGTTTGAACCGGGAATTTGGCCTCAGACACTGTGAGAAGATTTTTTTTTTTTTGTAGATTATTCTCGAGAGGATCATTACGACTTCCCAGCAGTGTAGATATCTTGTGAGAAACAAAGAGGTACTGCAACGATGAGTGGTCCTCAAAGGACCAGAAATACCAGGTTGGGCCATGTCCATCTAACAAGACAATGACTGGGGCCAATTAGGGCAGCATAAGGGCTTTGAAAATAACAAGATTTTCCAGGACTTGAAGAAGTGGAAATAACCTGGAGTGGAAAACCTATCAAATATCTCCTCTCTGTCTGTTGGAGGGCAAACTCAAATATAGGATCAATCTCAGTATCCGTCCAAATCAGATTTCCCCAGGTTCTGTGCACATGGACAGAAAGTAACATGGGCTGCTTAAGCATTCAGTCGGACTCCTCCTGTCTGGATGTATCCACAGCTTTGCCCTCCTTGTGAACATATGCTAATGTGTTAGGAGTAGATATTTTATCGAAGGCTTCCTTTATATTCTTTTCTTTCCTTTCCTTTTCTTTTCTTTGCTTTTTTTCAGTTATGCTTCAGAACAGAATCACCCTTAAGACATGAAAAGGGAGGCTGATAAAAATCTGTTTTCTCTGAAAGAGCAAAGACAGACTCTTGAAACTGAAGATTTCTGAATGGTTTTGGACATAATCGTTTTAGGAGAAACCTTTAATCAGTATGGACCATTATTTGGAGGTTCTTTAAGTTTGGCACACTCATGCACTTCCAGAGAACCACCACTTGAAAGGTTCTTTAGAGAACAAAAAGTACTTCCTCTGTAGTATCATCCTTTTTGTGTCTTTATTTTTAAAAGTATTGTATAGTGGGATTAACAGTGACACTATATTGTCTTGTAAAGTCGATGTAATAATGCAAAGTTAATATTGTGAGAGATCAGTAAGATGCTGTTTTAAAATAAAAAGGTGGTGAAATACCTGTGAATTTTTGTCTTAAGGTGAGTGAGGACAGAGATGTGCTGAACATACATAACCCGAAGGCTTGAGGTCCAAATCTTCCCACAGTGTGCAGTCCAAATCAATAAGGCTGTCAGAGAAGCAGCAGGTTCTAATATTCCTGTCCATCCTCTGTAATCTGACATCATAATCTTCAATAAAACACTAATTCCAAATTGCAATGAAAACCTGACATAAGGGTTCCATATTTGGATTTTGGTTCAAAAAAGTGTTAGTGCAAGGAGATTTATGGCTGCACCACCTGAATAAGAATAGGCTTTGTCTTATAATAAAACGATTTCACAATAGCATGGTATGTATCTTTTATTTAATATTCTGATATCTACTGGTACATAGTGGAAGTTAAAGTACCAGTATATACCAATATGTGAAAATGACTAAAATGGAAATCTCAATTTTAATTGCATTTTTATATATAATTCAATCACATAGTGAGGACATTTTCATGAGCAAACTAATAGAAGTGGTCTAAAATAACAAGGATTAGATTGGTTTTCATTCAAATTAAGCTGTTTTTGCCTTATTTGATAAAAATGCAATTCTGAAGACATATTCGTGTATTTTTTTGGACAGTGATGAAATGTAGCCAAGTTTAATAGATGCTAATGTCGAATCTTCAAGTAATACACATTGAAGGTGTGGGTGGTGGTGGCCTAGTGGGTAGGATTCTCACATCTGGACCAATAGGTTATGGGTTTGAATCCTACCTCCACTTGGTCCCTAAGAAAGACCATTAAACCCAAGATGCTCCATGGAGACTGCCCCCTATAGATAGGGAGGGGAAGTCGCTTTGGATAAAAGCATCTGATAAATGCCGTAACTGTCAACTGTCACATAATTTGTTTAACATTCAATTCAGGTCATTCTCATTTATCATAATGCTTCTATATATTCAGTACTTGTACAGTATACTTCACACAGGTTACTATGTACTTTAATATTCAATATGTAAGCGTATTTATAGGATGTAGCAAGGGATGCATGTCAAGACTGTAGTTCA
Organism: Brachyalestes nurse; assembly: GCA_037974405.1. Taxonomy (NCBI): domain Eukaryota; kingdom Metazoa; phylum Chordata; class Actinopteri; order Characiformes; family Alestidae; genus Brachyalestes; species Brachyalestes nurse. The sequence continues at coordinate 5,720,247 of JBBPCY010000032.1, read as the reverse complement.
AAGCTGCTGCATGAAATTAATATGACTGATTTATCATATCTTCATGCAAGACAACATTACTATTGTATAAATACCAAAATAAAAAAAAGACCAATTTAGTGTGTCCATCTTGTAGGTCAGGGCTATGGATTGAGGGGGGATCAAATCTAGTGGATTTGGAGAAGCTTCCCCTGATCAAGTAAAAGTATTTGGGATTATTTTATCACTCCATTTAGAAGATATCTTGTCCCCTGAAAATTACAGACGAATCCCTTTTGTTCAATCCCTCAATCACTTTCGAAAGCCTCTCCATTTTTTTCCTGGGTCCCAACTGTCATCGCTCCAAAGCGGCACGCATGACATCGGCGCACGGCTGCCTTTTTGACCGCGTGGACCGTATCTGCCAGAATGCTTTCATTTGGAACACGGCAGACATGAAATAAAAGAGCACTTGCATAATATGAATTTATGCTTTGTTTGCCCTATCTCCTCTAGTGTTTAGCCCAGAGTGTACTGCTGTAGGCTGATAAAGCCATAATAGTCAACCTGAAGGCCAGGCTCAAAGCTATTCATATTTGCTTAACTACAAATCTTTGAGAAGTTCAACTGGTTGTTCCATATAATACGCCACCGCTGCCACGCAAGCAGCCAAAATACATTTTTCTGGCTTTATAATCAGTGGTGCTAACCCACTGCTGCAGCTTCGATTATGTTTGGTGATGACACAACAGATAGCTATAACCTTACAAGTAGATTATTATAAACAGTGTTAACATCACAGTAACTCAAATCTCGTTATCACTTGCACACCAATATCCTCTTACTAACAGATTTCCCTGGGGCCTTCAGCATGGTTCGATTCAAATAAAGACCCAGCCGTGTTGAGCTAAAAGGAACTACAAAAAAAATGATAACTGCACCCTCCCTTGCAATTAGAAGCGGATTATACCGCCTGCTGAAGGTGATGCAAGGCTGTGCCGGGCTTACCAGAAAGTGACTGCTGAAACATCTCATATCAAAAAAGGGCTTCGCTTTCAGAAACAGCAGTGATTTTTAAACATTATTTACAGCGTTTCATTATTCGTAGGCCATCCTTTCTAGATTCAGATAATACCCTATAGAAGTTGAAGATACCACAATCACATACAGCAGTGCTCCTCCAACCACTCCTCAGGGACTCCTACATCATCCATATTTTGCTCCATCTAACCAAGAGTTATGAGGACCATCTGGGGGTCCCTGAGGACTGGTTAGAGAACCGCTGACACACAGTACAGTGCAAAGCAAAACACATTAGAATAAACCCAATTGAACCTTAAATTGTAAGTTTGTTTTTGTGTGTTAACTTAGCCATTTCTAACCTTTAGCGTCTAATACCAGCTTCAGTTAATCCATCGCTGGAGTGTTCTTGTTCTACCTGTATTTTTGTGTATTTGTTTTTTTACAAATACAC
>JBBPCY010000032.1:5703811-5718715 GCA_037974405.1 Brachyalestes nurse | reverse complement strand
GGATTCTTTCGCGAAAGATTCAAGCTTGAACAGCGCTAGGTGAACTAATTATTTATGTTAAATGTGGGGTGTCCAAATGAATAATTATGAAATGTGAGGGGGACAGAGTGAATGGCGGTGACGCCCATGTTTTGCATGGTACTGTCTTCCTGGAGTTTGCATTTTCACAGTATACATGATTTTTATGTTTCAGAATAATGGAATTCAGCATTCTAATCTGGAATACACAGTCAGCTAAAGAGCTGATTCAGAGACAGAGGCAGTTGGTAAAAAAATTAGTAGGAAAAGCCTGGCAGAGCAGTTTTAGTACAGTCTCAAAGAACGGTAGCTCTCCAAAGACTTTTAAAGGAGGCTTTGCATTGTATTGCCTGTCGCTTGACAGGCACTGAGAGAGACTAAGGCAAACTAAATAATGGCAAAGTGAAAGGCTTAATGTGTGTGTGTGTGTGTGTCTGTGTGTGTGTGTGTGTGTGTGTGTGTGTGTGTGTGTGTGTGTGTGTGATTGCCACATCCAGGCAAATGTCTCTATTCTTTCTGTTATCTGCATGCCCCAGACCCAGCTTGAAATGGTCTTTGTAAATACTGTAGGCTTATAGTGTAGTATCTAGCTTAATTTCTACAAATGTCTACAGGTTACAGGCGCATTTTATCCTACAGTTATTCTGCAAACATGATCTTTGCAAACTTACAAAAGCTTGCTGATGCCACTGAACTGAATACCTTGTTGTGTATCTGCAAAGACCAAGAGTGTCCAGTTCCAGTCTTGGAAGGTTGGCACACAGTTTGATGGTTTCTCTGCTTAAATACACCTGAACCAACTCAGCACTTAGTTAATGGGCTTAGTTGGTTTGTTAGAGCATGGGAATCATCAAACTACGCTTCACTCTGGCTCTCCAAAACTTGAATTGGACACCTGAATGACACGTGCTTGCTAACTTGCTTGCTTTATGTCAAGGTGACATTCCACTCCAAAACCTTAGTTTCATATTTGTGTTGAAACTAGATGAATCAGTATCTCTTAAAAGTGTGAGTGGAGTGTCACCTTTGCTGCTCCCTGTGCTGCCTGGGTGGTGGGGGGTGACCGCTTGCCACTAACCCCCAGCTATCTGCCACGCAGGTGATTGACCAGCTTCTGTGGGATTTGATGTCACCTTTAGATCGGTCCGACTGAAGATGGAAACCCTGGAGTCCGAGCTGACGTGCCCAATCTGTCTGGAGCTCTTTGAGGACCCCCTGCTGCTTCCCTGCGCCCACAGCCTGTGCTTCAACTGCGCCCACCGCATCCTGGTCTCGCACTGCTCCAGCACCAAGCCGCTCGAGTCCGTCTCCGCCTTCCAGTGCCCTACCTGCCGCTACGTCATCACGCTGAACCAGCGCGGTCTGGAGGGCCTCAAGCGCAATGTGACACTGCAGAACATTATTGACCGCTTCCAGAAGGCCTCCGTCAGTGGGCCCAACTCGCCCAGCGAGAGCCGCCGCCCGCGGCCCTACAGCACCACGCTCGGGGGCGGAGGAGGGAGCGCACGGTCCAGCCCGGCGGCCAATAGCAGTGTCACAGGCATCATGTCATCCGAGCAGCGCGTTGCCTGCCAGTTTTGTGAGCAGGAGCCTCCTCGCGAGGCCGTAAAGACGTGTGTGACGTGTGAGGTGTCGTACTGCGACCGCTGCCTGCGCGCCACGCACCCCAACAAGAAGCCCTTCACCAGCCATAGGCTTCTGGAACCTGTGGCAGACGCCCACCTGCGGGGCCTGGCTTGTCTGGAGCATGAGAATGAGAAGGTGAACATGTACTGTGTGGTGGACGACCAGCTCATCTGTGCCCTGTGCAAGTTGGTGGGGAGGCACCGTGAGCACCAGGTTACCTCGCTCAGTGATCGCTTCGACAAGCTAAAGGTGAGTATACTACCTTTTTTTTTAGCCGGAACACTTAAAGAAAGAGCCAATCGTTCAGCCAATCAGCCGATGAATATTTGGTATCAAGTTTTTTTTTCCCTAATCAATTACCTAATCAGTTACCTCAAACCACACTGTGTTAAATCATCTTTAAAAGAGTTGTTTATATGGTTCCAAAGCAATTATCCATATTGTATGGGATGCTGGTATCTATAAAAATTAGTAAAATGGCTTTAGTATGGCTGCAACTTTTTTATTGTACAGTTTATATTTGAATCACTGATGGATAACTGTGCAAAAGGAAAGAACCAATCTTTGAATACCAAACATGACTTGGCTGAGGTAAAGAGAATATTGCATCATTTATTTTTTTCTCTATACTTCTATTCTCTATACTTTTATTTTCAAATAGTTTGTTTTGTTGATGGCCTTTATTAGATCAAATAATGGTCACTGGGTTACAGTCTCATGACTCAGCTGTTTTCTCTCATTGTGTGATAAAACAAAGTTTCCTTCTGGTCGTCCAATGATATTTCTCCAATGTTTTATGTAGCCATGAAGAGCACAAGGTGTAGTGTATTTTATTTATTATGTGCTCTGCAGTTTTCTTTGGAATTTTTCCTCTTCATTTCATCTCATTAGCCTCATGCTGTAAGCAGCATCCATTCTTTGCGGACATCTTGTTTTGCAATGTGTTTGAAATGTTTGCACTGAAGCTGTTCCCTCTTGCCCCAGCCCCAGTCCAGCTGCTCTGTTGAGCAGTATCTATTATAATAGTAGATGAGTCTGCACTCCCTAAAGCCAGGCTCTGTTCAGTGCTCACCCACCACAAAGCAACACACTGCTGAATCAGGATTAAATCACAAGGACTCATTCACAGCACAGAGCCTGTGCCCTCAGTCTGTGCTCAGCTGGAGCTCAGTCACATGCGCTTATACACAGAAACACACAAATGCACACTCCTCATAATTATTCATGACTGCATATACCTCAGTGACAGCTAGGAACCTAATGAAATGCTGCCGATTATAAAATGATCAGTTGCTTTGAGGTTTTCGAATTAGACAATACCTTTTTAAAGCCTCAGCCAAGCATTCCTCTCCCATTCTGATGATTTTCTCAGTGGGGCTCATGTTACGAAGACAGAGCAGGTTAAGGTGCGTGCGATGAGAGTTTGAGCAGTTCTCATGGGAAGGATCTGTAAATTTGAGACCTCGTAGAATGAATAAAGACAAGCTATTAAGGCCCCATCGTAATCGTCCCAAATGAATAGCCTGCCGTTGAAGGAATGCATCGTCATTACAATGGCGGCCATTGCGGGCACACGTGATCTCCCTGTGATATGTTATTCATACTGACCTCTTTGTTCACACCAGCTCACATAAAGGAAATTCCTATCATTGATGTTTTCCCCCCAGGTCCTCGAGGATGTGAATGCGGCCACACCGAGTAGTCCTCAATTGTGTGAAATGAGCGGCATTGTGTGTTACGCAGAGGGAAGTCGATACCTGAGAAAGTTCCACCTCTTTTGTCCCATGCTCATCTGACAGAAAAAGAACTTGTCATGATGCATGGGTTCAAGATTTTAGCTCCTCAAACGCTCAGTGTGCTGAAAAGACTCCCGCGGCTTTTGCGAGTTGAGTGGACTGTTTTCTGCTTTATTAACTGTTATGTTGCATGTTAAGCATAATTTCAGGAGCAGTTGCACAGGAGAATTCCGCTTCTGTTCCAGCTTCGCTACGCTCGTTAAAGCCAGTTTTGTGGCTTATTGCAGCATTGGAAGGCAGCTAATTTTACATGCACTTTAATGTGCAGAGTTCTTGTGCCGAATGTCTGGTGCTGAAGCTCTGTCTCTCTACGTTGCAGCAGCTAATTTGAATGTTCCCCCGCTGCAACTTTGAACTTGCTTGACTTTGAACTCCCAATCCTCAACCTGGGGAGAGAGTGAGGATATAGCCGAGCTCAGCGCTGCAGACCTCTGATTTCTGTACGTCCTGAGAAAAACCTGACGTTTTTGTTTGTAAGCTGTAATAAAGGACGATGAAGGAGTGCAGCTTCTAGCCCTGTTGCAGGAGGAATGAAGGACGTGTCCGAGACCTATGTGTTGTCTCTTCTGGAGTCCTGCAGTGAGTTAGAGCATTTGCCGTCTCCCAGAGATTCCCTCACATGGTAGGCTTGATGCAGCCAGTTGGCCGCGTGTCGCAGCGGCTGGCAATTAATTGATGGAGGGGCAGGCACTTCAGTCAGCAGGTTCAGTTTGCATGCTTTTGCACTTGGAGAGCTAATGAGCCCCAGTCCTTTTAAAGTCTCATCAAGTCCTCATTGCGCCCACTCCAGCATTAAACGGTACAGTGTGCGAGCCAAGGCAAATATTATGTTTGGGTCTTTGTTCACAGTAGCCCGTGGTGGGCGTGCGTCGTCCTTCGATTGATCCCGACACTCTCTCGTGTCCCGACGTGACTTACATAACACAGCACGCTGATGCCTTCAAAGCATGACAGCCATGCTCTGCCACATGCCCAGGGATTAGGCCATGTGTTTCCTTTTTTTTTCTACGCATCCAAAATATGACATATGAAATAAGGGGGTGATTAAAGGCTTAATTTCTATTTTGGAGAAGTTGCAAGTCACAGCAGTCAACGTTGATTAAAGTTCCACCCCATTTGGCGGAGGGGCCTCTTAGTTTAAGCTCCTTAAGGAAGCTGTCTATCTCCTGACGACGATATGAGCCCGGGCTCAGCACACACCGACTCACGCTCCCACTGTCACTTCCCAGCCCATCACTGGGCCAGCCGGGTCACTTTCTAAATGCTGCTATTATCGGCCTGTTCCGACACTGTGAGTGCAAGGCGGCAGGGCTGGATGGTGATAGGGGCTGGGTTCTCCTCTTGCAGCCTCTCAGGACGGATTTCCTTTTTTGCTGCCAGTGTGACCTGATTCTGCACATTCCCCAGCAAAAGGTGCAGGGGAGAGATAGGGCCTGAGCAGTTTGCTAATGTAATAAAGTAATGGGCATTGTGTCTGCACTGCTTTCAGAGTAATGAAGATGCAGGGAAATCTTCGCCGTGGTTCTCTGACCTGCAGAAATAATCCTGGAGAGGTTGACTCTAAATAGTACAGCTTAATGTATTGGAATAATTTGAAGATAGCCGTAATAGCTTATCTGGCAATTACCATTGCTTTTTAGGGCACCAACTTTTTTCCCTTATGTCTCTGTTCTCTTTGGAGCCCTGCTGGGATTTTCACAGGGACTGCTGTGAGTGGTAGCACTCTTGTGTCAGTATGCTCTCTGGGGAGTATCAAACAAAATCTTTAGGGATGGAAGGATTTCTAATGCCATTTTGAAATCTGCAAATGCATTACACAATTCATGTGAAGCCCACAGATGCATACTGCATGATGTGTAGTATGAGGAGGAATCATGACAGGTTATCAGAGATTAATATAGGAGCCCTCTCTAAGCCCATTCTTCCCCATACACAATTGATGTGGACAGCTAGAAGGTTTTTAAGAGCCATTGAGTTATCGGCCATATGATGCATATGTAGACCTTATACTGAGATGCTTACTTCAGTATTCAGCTGTCTTCTGTTTTTCTAGTGCGTTGTAACATTCCTCCACTTTGTGCCAAAGTGGGAAGTGTATGACAATACAAATGTCATATATGACGGCAACCAGGAAGTCCTGTATCAGTGATGCCCAGAGAGAAGGATTAAAAGCTGTAGTGACTCTGGTTTTAAGAGATTATTTCACTCAATCTTGCTCTTCTTTGAAATAGGATTTGTGTATTAGTTATTCATGAAAAGTCTCATGCATGCACTCATGTTGTACCAGTCTTCCTCACTGGCCCTGTCATGAAATTCTTGGCAGTTATTTGCATTACCTTTTCGACTGTCTTCCCTGTGTTGTGAAATAACCTCTGGCTTGGTCTTATTAAGCCAATCTTCTCGTTTCTGGATTTAAAAGTGCTGACATCTTCTGTCTTTGTCAGTGCACTCTCAGCTGATTTGACAAGGGCAGCATGTGAGCTGTAACCCCGCGGCTTTTGTCTAATTGTGCTGCACATGGATTAAGTTCAAATACAATCAAAGATTAAAGAAAGAAAAACCACTAAATCACTTCACATCTGCTTTGTTTAGAGCTGTTTTCGATCTTCCAGTCCAAGGGCTAGCCGTCCTAGGTCAGCCCCCACCTACTGAGGATGCTTAGAGTTCTTCCGCTCCGTGCTGGAATGTCGAAGGGCAATCCGGGGAAAGAATTTCCTGTGGCTCCGCTCCATCTTGAGCTGCCTTGGACATTCCAGCATGTTCCGCCAGCCTCGGTAGCTCCCTGTCTGCTTGCCAGATCTCCATCCTCTCCTGGGGGAAAATACAAGCCAGGGAGCGTGAGACAGGCCACGCGTCTAAACCACATCTGAGACCTCTCCCTGCTCCTCTCCCCCTCACAGAAATCCCAAATCTCCTTCTCCTCCTCCCCAGAGACCCTCGCCGTCCATGACAAAGACCTTGGCTCATTCTTCTCCCGTCCCCTTATCTCTCACCCTGCCAATGAGCCAGGGCGGAAGACAGAGAGCCTCGCCTTATCTCACCGCCTTTGAGGTTAACGTCAAGGCCGGACAAGTCAGAACAAGCCTTCCTCAAAAAAAGAATCAGATGTTTGAGAGGAAGCAGAATTCACATAAAAGCCTTTTTAAACATTAGACATTACAGTTGCCGTCTTTGATAGTCGTATCTCAATGTGTGCACTGAAGCAAACTGAGAAAGTCTGGTGAAAGTGTGTATTCTAAACTGTCAATACCATATTTCTATGCATCATTTAGAATGACTGGAGTTTGATGAAATGTTGTCGCTGAGAAAACTGCGTAGACCTGTCACAATTACAGAATTATAGATGGAGGTTTTTTTCTCTCAAAAAGGCAAAAACAGAACCTGGTTTTGTTTAACAGACACTTTGGCAGAATGCCAATGGGCTAACAGATGAATCCAGTAATACTCAGTTAGTAAATATTTTAACCTAAATCATTCACTGTAAAACTGAAGAATATAAAATAAAAAAAATACCCCAATGTCTTACAAACTTAATTTATCACATTTTATCTTATTTATCGTAGAAGATCTGCATGCAGACTCAAGCCCTGGAATATTGAGTTTGGTGTTAACTTGATTCTTAATTATAGTACAAAATCCTGAATGATACAGAATGTTAATTGAACTCTAAATTGAATTCTAATGAACTGTTTCATGAATTATACAACTACATTTTAACTATAGCAAGATGAAACTCTGAGGGTGACATTACTCGCCCTCTAAAACAAACAAAAAATGTTTTTCTTTAGCTACTTTCCTGTTAAGAAAAAATATACTTTTCTCTGTGCATACCATAATAGAAATAGGATGAAATTTGCACCGGGAGTGGCTGACTGCAAGTAAAATCTTATGAGGCACTATATACGGGAGAGTCTAATTTAACATAACGTCGGCTCAAATTCATTGTGCTGCCAGAAAGCATGAGTGGCACCGAATGCCAGAGACATGTCTTGTCAGAACTAGCGTAAGACAAGAAATCACAATGAGCCAACGGCGGCATCCTTCTCCGCAATGCTGTACCGTATTCAACCCACAAAGTGGTGCAGGCCCGTATGCATTTAGAATCGTAGTGCCGTTCATGCATGCTTTATAGCACAGAGCCATCTTTTAATGGGCTGCTAAAAACGGCCACGTCACCTCTCAGCTGTGTGGAAAGCTGGTGAGAGAGAGAGAGAGAGAGTCAGTGGCTCTCTGAAGCTGCCAGGATGAAGACTGCCTCAGCATGCGGCCTTATCCACCGTCATACTGCCTGTTTATATGCTACGCTAATGCTAAGCCCTCTGCTATGCACGCTAATTACTCTGGGAGATTAGGACCCGGAGGAGGTAAAAATAGTTTGTGCTGTCAACAAAATTACACATCCTGCATTACAATGTGCTCGTGCAAAATCTTTTTTTTTCCCCAGCACAAGGGTATGCAGGAGCCGGATCAGCATTTAGACGTGCCACTGAAAGTCAAAGTCCATAAATGCTTTTACTACCTCATGACTCGCTCTTTAATGAAGTCAAGCTAATGTATATGTATTCAACATGAAAAGAATGTCCTTTATTGACTTGTTATAGCTTATTTGTTGATGATGTTATTGTTAAATATATTCCATTTTCCTCCAAAAAAAATGGTTTAGATCAATTATGTGATTAAAATGTAGATTCTCTGTAAATGCATAGTCATTCGTTTGCAGTTTTTAATGTTCTGGAAGTGAAGCTCTCTGAGCCAAGCAGAAATGCATGTACCCATTCTGATGCCACTTCTGGGCAACTATTGATGATGAATAGGATAAAGGTGGTTTATAAGTCGTGAATCAGCACAGATACTACTGATGTATAGGTGATTGTATTAGTATACAGATGCAGTCTGTAACTATACACTTTTATGGTCCCCCTTAGAAGTTAAGTGAACCTCACAAGCCAGTGAGTCAAAGTTAGTGTTTCTAATCAAATGTATTGTGAATTTATACACTTTTGAAAGTCTTAGGAAAGAAAATGTTGTAATTCGGTTTTATGAAGACATCTATTCATTTCTAATAAAATGGATAGCGAATGTGTACACTGTTGTGAGTACAAGGAGATAAATGTGATTGTGTTTTATTAAGACATTTTGTATTAAAACAATTCCTTTGGCGGATAATGATATCATAAACCCTTCTGCACGTAAATCGTTGCTTTATGTAATCGTAAAACCGCGCATTTCTTATTACCTTGGCAGGACGTGGCCGTACATTCTAATCATGCAAATCTCCAGTGCCTGGGAGGAAGTTTGATGGGCTTTATTATCTCTCAGTGGGTGTAATACTCTCCCAGCCTGTCTTCACTTTAAAACTCAAAAGCACCTTCACCTGCAGTGTGTGCTCCTCATCCTTTCCCTACAGTCCACCCTTCATCCGTCTGTCACCTATCAGTCCAGTCCCAGGGGAATAACAGTGTTCTCGCCAAGCCCTAGCTGTCATTCAGTATCTGTTACTGCTTGTGTGGATTAAATGGGCTTATCCCCTGACTGTTGGCCCACATGCGTTCACTGAGACCAAGCTGCTTTGTGACTAATGAAGATGTTCTCTCACCCTATTGACTGCTGGACACGGAGTGCTAACGTGCTAATGTGTCAGTGACACAGCTTTATTTGTAGTTCTTGGTTAGTTTACAGTCATGCTCAGGAATTTCATTGTTTACCTGAAACACCCACTGTAGCCTGATGCAATGCCTGTCTATAGCAACCCACTCTGGAACAGCAGCTTTTTGCAGTGTACCAGTTTACTGAAAAATAGTGAATCCCACAGTTCTGACAGAAACATTTCTGTTTTAGAAAATATCATCCAGATTGTTGTTGGGGGAAAAAAAATTCTTTTATGTAGCCAATTAGGGACTGAGATGAAATTTAGAGTGGGGAGTAGTTGCTCTGCCTGCTGCCACCAGATTACACTCGGCCTTGTTGTGCATCTCAAACGCCCGCCTCAGTCTCCTGTGGCTCAAGAACTAGGCCGCGTCTTTGCTGTGAACCCTCTAAGAAAACAGCTCTTGTCACTCTTGCCGTCAGCATACCGTTTCATCCCCCATTCAAAACATGTTTACACGGCATGCCAGTGAGACGTTTTGTCTCTTGTGAAGGGGGCTGGCGGTGAAGAGGGTCCGTGCTAGTTATGAGCACGGGACCAGACCCTGCCTAGGTTGAAAAACACACAGCCTGGATTTAGTCTTGGGGAATGAAGATGTTTAACCACTTCAAGCGAATTGTAGTTCGGAGATTCCTGTTCTGCTGGCATGCTTTGTGTCTCTGTGATTAAGGTATAGCAGACAAACTTCAGTGAAACCTCCACCAACAGTAGGTCCCTCTTCCCTACTTTTGCTCTCTCCAAGAATGAGAAGGTGGAGGAGGAGGGGGATAGAAGGAAAGGAAGGGGCAACAAGGCAAAGTGATCCAGGACGACAGGCTGACTCACCCATCATAAACAAGGCCAACAGCAAGTTCTTGCACATGCCAGGCCACGTTCTTCACTGTAAACAAGAGCATCCCCAGGGGGGAAATGTCTTCCAGCTGAGAGTTCCGTTAATTTAACTGCGGATTTACAGATTTAAGGATTTGAAATCTCTCCATTCGAAGGATAAATTTAATTGCAAAGCTTTACCACTAGAAACCAGAGCATGCTATATGCCTAGTTAAAAACGGGACATATGCTGTTGGACTCCTTTCAAATATTAGCTTGTTTCTTTTCTAAACGTGTCAGGGTATAATTCATCAAGACCTACCTGACCACACTTCCTGGAACCTTTAGTAAAGACTGAAGTGTGTTACTCACCTATAGTGGGTAAAAATGGTAAAAGAGATGTATATGTGAGGGATCTGCAAAGAAAGATTCGTCTGATTTCAGGTCTTTTCTGAAAGTGTCTGGACGACGTGGTGTGATGGTAATGCATTTCTTGTTACAACCCTAATAGGTTATATCTAACATAGAAGCCAACTCTCACGCAGTGTTGTGATTAACTAGAAGGAATCTAGGCCAAGACAGCAGAGTTCCTTCACAATAAGATCTAAATTCCATCGCTTTAATAATTCATTCTGTTGTCATGCTAAGCTCTGTCAAGTGATTTACTGCAGTCCCTATATCTCAACGGAGTGCCTTGTCTACTAAAACAACAAACCATAAAAACCTCTGATTATAATGAGCTTTCTCCTGAAGCACAATGATTTTGTTGCTTATCCCTCACCACCGATGCCATAACTCATGCTGTCAACACAGTGATGAGAGTTTGCTCGTCATTCTTTCCCCCCTTACCTCCACCCTCTCTCTCACCTTCAGTTCACACTGCTGGCTTTGTGAAACTTTGAGAACAGCGAAACCCAGCATTTTTGCGTGGAGATATAAGAGCCAAACACCTGCATGCAGAAGGCCAAATCCCAGTGTTTGGGCTTCAGGCCCTTCATCGTTCACCCCAGCGCTTCTCAAGCGATTCTTTCCAAAGCTGCTCATCTGCCGAAAAAAGCCTGAACCCCGGGGCTGGACTTAGGGTGGATGATTCAACTGGCGAGCTCCCCTCTCCGGAGAGAAGCGAATCACCATGTCATTTGAATCTGGGCAAATTCGGCAGTAGCTAATTGTGTTACACAAAATGAAATGTAAAGCTATTTCCCAGACAAGCCATGTGAGTCACTCTTTTTCGATATTCCATGCTTGTCCAAATTGATGCCACTTAACTCACTGGCAGAAGAGCCCAGGCTCATTTCCGCAAATTAATTTTCTGAATAAACCATTTGTTATGCTGTCTGACGGAGAGATGCTAGGCCTCAGAGCGTCTTGAAACCATGATCACTGAACGCATGTGAGGTTCGGGTTTAGATAAGAAAGAGTGAAAGGCAGAAAGCTGTGCTCGTTTCTTAGCAAACTTATCATTTAAAAGCCACAACTGTATATTTTGGCTCAATATGTGAAATAAAAATAGCAACAGCCGCTGGAAGATATTACATCATAGATGCTTGGGTTGTGTCTTTCTTTTGATCTGTATCAAAGCCTCAGTTGTGCTCTATTTATGTCCAGTCTCATGTTCTTTGTATGACCAGTTATTTGCTCATACTCTTTAATGGCCATTAGCCAGAGCCCGTATGCTCAGGGCACGTGCCCCCTCCGTCCCCAGCCGGTGCTAATACCAGTCTGGGAGGCACAGAGTTCGGAGATAATAGCCTCATTAGAAGGGCTTCCTGCCTGTCTAGCTGCCATTCTCAGCCATCAGATATGTTTCTGTTTTAGAGCCTCCCCAGTAAAATGGACAGTTCAGCAGGGGCATACCAAAAACCTCACAGTGGCACCTTCGTCCTCAGTCTTTCATTTATGTAGCTTTTTTTTCAGTAAGTGCCAAAGTGGACAGAATCTGCCTTTTTACATCGCTGTCTTCATTTCAGCAGAGATTGCTGAGGTGAGGAGGTTGGAAATGTGTGCAACAGAGGTAGGAGTGCTAGCAATGCAGTGCAGAAAATCGCATTACACAGTTAATCCAGTTATCCCAGATGTAGGCAATCAACCAACACCTGTATGATGTCCAATTTTTGTTAAGAACTTTAGAAACAAGGCTGGCAGTTCTAGCAAACAGTAGAAGTCGATAGTCACCCATATAGTTTCTATAAATACACCCCCAAAACTTCTCTCGAGCTCTCTCAAGCATCCAGATCTTGTTTATATTCAGCAGATTTGTTGGTGTGATTGAGGACATGGTATGACTTATTAAAAGAACACAGTGAATATGAACAGCATGTCAATGTGTAGCCAAAGGCTGCAGTTTTTTAGACAACAGGGCCTGTTTTCACAAAAGGAATAGGAGTGCAGATCTAGAATCAGTTTCTGTGGCAATGATAAGCTACATCATAAATATGGATTCTATTTATTATTCTTTTTATTTTGTCTTTATGTAACGTAAGGTATGCTTTTCAGTGACTGTGACCTATTGCCTTTTGCTTTTTATCAACCCTACATAAAAATGACCTATGATGTGTTCAAAAATATGAATATTTTATGATATTTTTTTCAAAAATGAAAAGAAACCTAGCCTAGCGTTGTGATGCTTTTTTCCGGTTGTATTTTTCCAGTTGTATCCAAATCTTGGTGTGAACTAAACCATGACTTCTGCATGCTGTTATACCCCTACAAGTATTGCAAAATTCTATTGTATTACGATTGCATATTCCAATCATAGTAAAATACCTCCTCATCTCCTTATAAACCCAAATGTGGCATTATTTAATTGGGTGTTACACTCTTTCAACAGAACGTCTGCTTGCTTCAGTGAGCATCGACTGATAAATAATGAAATTATTATAAGGTTATGACATGCTCTTGTTATTGCCGGTGATGACTGCAACTTCTAAGGAGAGGTAAAAAAAAATAAGGAAAGGAGGCTCTCTTGAGGAAGGCGGCACTCCGCGGAGTAGCTCTCCACCAGATGTTAAGTGTGCTTTGTGATGGATAATGATTGTCTTCTAATGGAGCAATATTTTTAGCTATATCTATTGAGCAGCTCTTCTCCCCCTTAGTGTCCTTTAATTAGCATGAGCAGAATTTTTCTCATTTCAGTTGTTTTGCAGGGACCACAAGCTCTCCCTGAAGGGATTTCTCTTCCTCGGGAGAAAGAGAGAGAGAGAGATTCTCCTGACGCTTGTCTTTTCTTTTTAACCTTCAAGCTGTTGCACACTGCTGCATGGTTGAATGTTCCTTGCACGTTGTTCCCATGCTAGCAGCTTTTGTGGCTTATGTGGCAAACTCTGCTGCGAGAGTGTTCAATCTGAGCTGTTTTACTAGAGGGCGTCATGAAAGCGTATGGAAACCGCCTGCCCCACCTGCCCTGACATTCCTTTTCAGAGAAAAGGCTCTGTGACAATTTATGATTTATTGATGGATCATTTAAACCGGTTTGTTTGGCATAAGGTCAAATCACAGCACTTCGGCAGCCTTAGATTGGCAAGAGGGTAGAAGAAAAAAACAAACTATGTTGAGGCCTTAAAGCTGCTCCCCAGACTAAACTAATGGAGACAGGACTAAACAAATCTGTCTGTTTAATTAGGTGCCGAGTCTTGCACAAAACAGTAGTGGCTTCAAATTAAGACGAGTGTGTGTGTGTGGTTATGTGTCTCCAGAGACAAAGTATGGAGCATTATCCTGCTCCGAGCCTCTCTGCCAGCAGACTCTGGCTCCTGACATGTCCATGCACTAAAAAGCCTCTTGTTAACAGAGTATGTGAAGGGTTGTTGTTTTCTGTTTGTTTGTGTTTTTCACACCATCTTCTCTCGAACCCGGGAGAGAGAGATGCTGAAATAATTAAAGGCGCCCACTGAAGCTTTCGCCGGCTCATTCCAGGAGCCAACTCTTTTTCACGATTTGTTGTTGTTGCTCTGATGGCAAAAGTGTAAGGGATGCTATGCCGACCCTTAAAAGGCGCCAACTGTTAGCACAGCATGTTCAAGGAGCAGTTCAGCAAATCGCTGCTGCCGCTCAGGACTTGCTTTTTATATTTGGGGCAAAAATGTCTTCTTTCCAGAAAGGATGTTAACGCACGTTTTGAGTCTTCTCGACAGTTAGCACTTAGAGTTCATAGGGCAGGCGTGATTAAGGACGAGAAAAGGCCAAAAGGACTCTTGGAGGACCGAGGCTGACACGTTATGAGGTCAGCGGTGTCTCTCCTTCGAGGCAGAAATGCTACAAGTAGAATACCTTGAGCATCCGCGATAATGTCACATGAGGATGACATAATGCAGGGTGATGGGCGAGTGATAGGCTGTAATGACTTGCCTGCTGTCCTCTCACACTGTCTCTCTCTCTTGCTCTATTATCTCTTCCTTTCTCTACTCCTTTCTTTCTCTCTCTTCTCTTTTTCTTTTTTCTCTTTCTGTCGCTCTCCCTTCTCTCTCGCTCTCTCTCTCCAACCATCATTCATTTCTCTTCCTTTTTCTCTGTCTTTTTTACTCTCCCACTCATCTCTGTTATGTTTCCTTTCTCTCTTACTCTTCATCATCATCATTACTCTCAGTTCAGCTTCTGTATGGTTGTTTCTCGTAGAGGAGTACCCTAAGCGCCCAACCCTCCAGACGTTTTGAAAGTTTTTTCCCTCTTTTCACCCTTCCCTCCCTTTATTTGTTTCCACAGTTTTTCTCTTTCCACTCGGGTTCTCTGTCTCAGTCTGTCTCCGTGTCCCTTAGTGTGCTGCTTGCTCTTGCATGGCTGGAGCTGAGGCTTTGAAGTCTGGTGTCTGCTTTAATGAGTGCATTTCTGACTGGCTCTGCAGACCTAGTGGACTGAGGGCACCGCAATGCCACTTCGCTCCTGGGAGCTGTTTCCTGCTCTTCCTCCGTCTCTCTCTCTCTCGCTTGCTCTCTCTGGCTCTCTCTCTCTCTCTCTTTGTCTCTGTCTCTCTCTGTCTCTCTCTCTCCGTCTCTCTCTCTTTGTCTCGTT